>VWYP01022030.1:223057-242759 GCA_013400435.1 Pycnonotus jocosus | reverse complement strand
CTGGAATAACCCTGCCGGTGTTTGTGTGTGTGTGTGTGTTTGTTGAGCTTTGTTCCAGTCTGGAATAACCCTGCCCGGTGTCTCTGTGTTGCAGAGTCGGTGCGGAACACGCCCAGCACGGATACGATGCCGGCGGCCTCGGCCGTGCCCAGCACGGAGCTGCCGGAGGCCGAGGGGCCGTTCCTGCCCGCCGAGGACGAGCCCCAGGGCCCCCCCACGGCCCACGTGCGCCCCTCGCACCCCCTCAAGAGCTTCGCTGTGCCCGCTGTGCCCCCCGCCGGGGGCCCCTTCGACCCTGCCCTGCCCAGCACCCCCCTGCTGACACAGCAAGGTGAGGGGAAATGGGATTTCGGGAACAGAGGGAGGGAAGGTTGGGCATCAAAGGGAACATGGCAGAGGCTGGGCTGAGTTCTGTTGGTGTCATTTTCTGGACATAGGTAAGGCAGTTCAACATTCTGTAATTGAAGTGTTCCTTTTCTCCAGATAAAACCCTTTTCCTTCATGGAATCATCCCAGACAGCTTTGGGTTGGAGGGGAGCTTTAAAGCCCATCCAGTGCCACTCCCTGCCATGGGCAGGGACAACTCCCACTAGCCCAGGCTGCTCCAAGCTCTGACCTTGGGCACTGCCAGGGATCCAAGGGCAGCCACAGCTCCTGAGGGCACCCTGTGCCAGGGCCTGCCCACCTCCCAGCCAGGAATTCCTTCCCACCATCCCATCCAACCCTGGCAGCGGAAGCCATTCCCCACTGTCCTCACTCTGCTCCTTCCAGGAGCTCCCAGAGCAGGCAGCAGGGGCAGTGGCCCCAGCCTGACCGTGTCCCCTCCCGTTCCAGCTCCAGGCCACGCCGTGCACGCGGTGAAGACGGCGTCCATCGGCACCCTGGGCAGGACTCGGCCGCCCATGCCCGTGGTGGTGCCCAGCGCCCCCGAGGTGCAGGAGACCACGCGCATGCTGGAGGACTCGGAGAGCGTGAGTACCCCCTGCCAGGCTGGCAGGGATCAGGATCAGGGTCTGAGGGGATCCACAGGGCACAGGGGAGAGGATCTGCCAGCCCACAGCTCCACTGCCCAGGAATGCGGGGAGAAAAGGGGGGAAAACACCTTCTGCAGGGAGGGTCCTGCTGAATCCTACACTGCAGAGCATTCCCTCTGCCATTCCCAGCTCTGCAGAGCATTCCCTGTGCCACTCCTGAGCTCTGCACAGCATTCCCAGTGCCATTCCCAGCTCTGCACACCATTCCCAGTGCCATTCCTGAGCTCTGCACACCATTCCCAGTGCCATTCCCAGCTCTGCAGACCTTTTAAGCAGTGTTTGGAATGGAAGCAGCTTTTAGGGAATGTTTTGGGATTGAGGCACTGGAAGAGCTGTTTTCCTTTCCAGTGTCAAGCCAAGGAGTTGTTCCTGTGGCCATTGTGTCACCTGTTAATATCCAGACATTTACTGCTGCATCCCTGCTACAGGAAATGTTCATTGGGAATTTACTTTTCTTTTTTTCCTCATTGTCCCTTTGTCATATGCTTTTTACTCTCCTGATTTTATTTCTGTATGAGCTGGTCTGGAAACTTGATCTGGTGCCTTTTTGTGCTTCTCTCTCCCCTGCTTTATTCATTTTGTTTGGTCAGTACCAAACCCATATTCCTCAACTAATCTGTAATATTTAAATAGGGCCATTAATACTTTTTTCCATTAATTTATTAGTGCAAGGTAGAATCAGAACAAACAAACAAACAAAACCAGGTTAAATTAAATTACTGGTTCAACTATGAACCTTAAAATGTAAATTACCGGTTGAAATATGGGGTTCAGGGTTGGGCAGTGATTTGAATTAATCCTGGGTTTTTAGGAGAGCGTGTAGGAATGAGTCTGAGGAATGAGTTTACTTCCAGCTGCTGCTGTTTATTCCAGTGAGGGTGTGTTGGGCACAGGACTGGGATGCCTTAGCTGTAGAACGCAGGGGTTTGGTAAACTGGAAGTTCTTTCCTCTTAAAATGAGGGAGGAGGTTTGTGTATGAGAACAAGTCAGGGCTGGAAACTGCTCAGAATTGGGAAGGACTCAGGAAGGGTTTGGGGATGAGCCAGGCCATAGTGGTGACAGAAATGAGAACAGCTGAGCCTAAAAATGTGGGGGTTTAGCAACCATCCTGATCCCAAAACAGCTTTGCTGAAGTGATTCCTTTGACCTTTTTTTTCCTGTAAAGCTGGGAAGATCCTTCTCAACTTCCTGCTTTGGTTCAAAGGCAGGGATTGAGGCAGGAAAACAGGACTTTATCAGTGGCACAACTGCCCCAAGAGCTACACTTGGAAAAGAGGGATTTTTCAGGTTATTGATGGGTGTAATGGTCAGTAAATCCACTTGTGCCCATTCGTGAGTGGGGTCAGGCCCTGCAGCAGGCAGTGCTCGTTCCTGGGGTGTGTCTGTGCCCCAGCAGTGTGTGAGTGACCCTCTCCCTGTCCCCAGAGCTACGAGCCGGACGAGCTGACCAAAGAAATGGCGCACCTGGAAGGATTGATGAAGGACCTCAACGCCATCACCACGGCGTGACCCCCGCGCCCGCCGCAGCCTCGGACTCAGCCCTGCCACACGAGGAACTGTACAGAGGAAAAGCTAAAGGAGAGAAAAAAACAAAATTAAAAAAAAAAAAATAACCAGAAAGAGGGACAGCACACGAGAGCGATGGAGGGAGGAGGAGAGGAAGCAGCTGGAGGTGCCCTGAGTGTCCCCAGCCCTGGTCCTGCAGCGGAGCCAGCAGGGTTCCAGCGGTGCCCGGTAGGATGGGCCACGCCAGCCAGGCTGGGATCCAGCAGGACTAAAGCAAAGCAAAGTGGACTCGCCATTAGGGTTGTTTTTTTCTGGTCAGGTTTTGTCTCAGTGGTGTGATTGCCCTGCCTTTTCAGTGTTGGACATTTGGCATTTATGTACAATTTTATTTGTGTTTTTATTTTATCTTTTTTTATAAAAAAGGAAAAAAAATTGTAATAAAAAAAGGGAGAAACTGTTGTTTTCCACAGCCTAGGCTGAGGTTTGACTGCTTGTTCTATTGTGTATGAAAATTCATTGCCAGTGTGGGTTGTTCTGTTTTGTTTTTTATTCTGCGTACAATTACGTCCCCTTCTGGCAGTTAATCCATGGCCTTTTGGGATGCTGCACTGCTCTTTGTAAGCTTTTTTTATTATTTTTATATTATAATTATTAAAAGCCTGACTTTCTCCTCTCATCACTGTGAGATTTCCCGATCTGTTTGAGTTGAGGTGTAATTGGAGAGCCTTGTTTGTCGCTTTTTGTGCAGTTTCAATATTTTGAGTGGGGGGAGAAGTAGCTGGGGGAGGGGAGGGCATCCTGGGGAGGGTTCAATTCCTGTCCTTTTCCTGTCTTTTTCCAGTGACTGGGAAGACTGAAGAACGAGGAACCATCTTCAGCTGTAGTGTGTGTCTGGTCACTGAGCGCAGGGAGAGTCTCCTTGAGGAACATTCAGAGAATTCCTGCTGGGAATTGGGGTTCTCCTGTCCAGGTGACCCTACAGGAAGCTTCTTTTGGCAGCTGTTTTGTTGTTGTTGGTTTAAAGGTGGAGCAGGAGCCTTGCAAGTGCAGAGTGAGAGCTCAGCAAAGGCTGCAAGGCTGAAGTCCAGAGAACTTCAGGATTTTCCCATTCCCAAGAGCCCAGATCCTGCATGGAGAGCACTGTGTCCACAGGGTCCTGTCCCAGTGGCCATCCCAACAGGAATCCTGCTCTGAAGGATTTCTTGGACACAAAACAAGGCAAAAATGTATTTTTTTACACTTTGGAAACCATGTAAAAATAAACCCAGTGTTGGTGCTGTTCACAGACCTGTCTGGAAAGGGAGGAGAGGGAACAGGGAGCTCCAGAGAGGGGAGGGAAGAGGGATTTTCCTTCTCTCTCTGTGTGTGCTTGCCTGACTCTGGCCTTCTCTGCATTAAAAAAGGGTTGGAGTTCAGTAAAATGAGAAAAAAAGAGAGAAACCCCAACCAGCTGCCAATGAACTCCTGTGCAATTTCACTTTTAGGATAAAAGAAATCCCAAACTTCTGATGGTTCAGGGGCTGGGATTTGGGAAGCTCGGGCCACTCTGTGCCTCTGCCAGGAGTTTTCCGCTGAAATGGCAAAAAGAACTTTGCTTTCTTTGCTTCCCATTATCCCTGAAGTGGAGCTGAAGCTCCCAGTCCTGGTACTGGGAGAAGGGAGAGCCATGGAATGAATCCCTTCCTTTCTTTTCCTGGACTCTGTGTTGTCATTTCTGGGCCATTTCCTGCATTTATTTATTATTGAGAGGGAATTAAATAAATTGTAGCACCGTGGGCCACCTGGATAATTAACGTTTGGACTTTCAATCAGGACAATTCAGGGCAAACTAAGCTACAGAACATGTATTTAAAGAATAAAATCCACCCCCTGGCCTGAAAGGAGGGTGTGGACCTGTTCTCCTCTGCCTATTTTTCACCGATACCCAAAGAAATGCCATCCTACACACACAGTATTCCCAGCTGGGGGCCTTTGTGAATATTCCTTATGTAGAACACCATGAATGTTAATATTGTCATTGAATTTGGGGAGGGGGAATATTTTTAATGATAAAACAACTGTTCAAAGTTGGGTTTTTTTAAGGTTATACTGAAGAAAAAAAAGAAAAAACATTTATTTGATTCAGTGTACAATCTGTATTGCACTTTTTCACATTTTAATGCTACGTTTTCTTACATATCCTGTGATTTTAACTTTGGAACATTGTGTATCCTTGTAGTGTCATAGTCCAGCTGTGCAGTGAGAGCTCCCCTCAGACATTTGGGGAAAAGGAACAAACCAAACCTGAACATTGTTTTACTATTCTCATGTAGAGGAATTTCAAGGACTGCTGTAGATGTCGACCTTTCTGTACAATTTTTTTGCTTTTCTGTAGTATTTGCTGTATCCTCTATGGCTTTTTTTAATAACTTCATGTTTATTATTTTGTATTGGGCATCCAATACACTTTTTTTAATCCAATCAACTCCTGGGCTGCTTGGAGAGTTTGTTTAATTATTCCTAGTTGGTACAGTGACCAGGTTTGGGGGTTTATTTGCCCTTTTTTTCCTTGCTGTGGGTTGTGTCCTCCAAAGAAAGGAGAACTGTTCTCCCTCCCTCAGGCTTTGTGCAGACACTGAACTTGGAGCATCTTCCTGGCTCTCTATTTCAAAGCTCCGCAGTTAAAATATCACCTTTTAATTAGCAAGCAGAGAAGGAAGGGCTTCAAATCAGTGAAAGTACAAATAACAGCCTTAATAAACTGGGAAATAATGGCACAATAGTAACCAAGCCCATGGGATATTGCACTTTCTGTATCTGGATGGTGAAGTGCAGTGATTGATCCCTGATGCCACCCCCGAGCTGATTGAATCCCTCTGTGTTTCACTCTGGAGCCTCTCCCTGGTGTCAGCCCCTGCCTGTGTCACAGCCCTGCTCCTGCTCAGTCCCTCAGCTGCTTCTGGTCACTCCCTTCCCCTCACACCTCCCAGCTGGGAAGGGACCCTGGAATTCTCCCGGGGGATGGCCCTGGAGTGGGCCAGGGGCAGCTCAGAGCTGGGGAGATGGGACAAAACTGCAGAACATTTCCCATGTCTTGGGGAGAGGAGATGAACACTGGCCCCTCCCAGCCTGGGGGGCAGGAGCTGAGCTTCTCCAACCCAAACCAGCCTGGGATTCACGCGGAATCACTGAGGTGGGAAATGAGCTCCCAGACCATCGAGCCCAACCTGTGCCCAAACCCCGCCCTGTTCCTGGCCCACAGCACTGAGTGCCAGGTCCAGGAATCCCGTGGAGACCTGGGAATGGGGACTCCAAACACTGCTGGGCAGTTCCAATCCCTGAGCACCTTTTCCATGGAGAAATTCCTGCTGTTGTCCACCCTGAGCCTCCCCTGGCCCAGCCTGAGGCCGTTCCCTCTCCTCCTGTCCCTGTTCCCTGGGAGCACAGCCCGGCTGTCCCCTCCTGGCAGGGACTTGTGCAGAGCCACAAGGTCCCCCCTGAGCCCCCCCAGCCCCGTGCTCCAGGTTCTGGGACAGCGAGAGCGTTCCCTGGGCGCTGTGTGTGTGTTCCCTGGGCTGTGCCCGTGGCCGTGGCAGCCCTGCAGGGCCGCGGTGCCATCGCAGCCCGGGGACAGCAGGTGGCAGCGGTGCCACCACAGCCCGGGCACAGCAGGTGGCAGCGGTGCCATCGCAGCCCGGGGACAGCAGGTGGCAGCAGGTGGCAGCGGTGTCACCCAGCCTGGGGACAGCAGGTGGCAGTGGTGCCTCGCTGCGGAGCCGCCGCAGTGCTCGCACGGCCCGAGCTGAGCCCCGGGTGGGAGGAGGGACCCACAGCAACGCTGCTGCTTCCAGGGGCAGCTCAGGGAGCGACTCGCGCTGTAAATCCCAGCTTCTCCTCGGAAGCTTCGGCTTCCCACCCAGAACCAAGGGTTATCTGCAGAAAATGTGGGCAACACTTTTGCCCGGTAAGAGCAGCCACCCGTCTCCACCTGAACTGAGGCTGGGTTTGATCCAAACCCCTTCTTCATCTCAGTAAAAACATTTCTGTGGCAGTTCAGGGTGATTCAACTCAACAGCTTTTACCAAAAACACTGAACCACTGCAGCTTTTGATAGGATGCTGGAATGGTTTGGATGGAAGGGACTTTAAAATTCACCTCATTCCAGCCCCAGCCCTGCCATGGGCAGGGTCACCTTGCATTATCCCAGGGTGCTCCCAGCCCCAGTGTCCAACATGGCCTTGGGCACTGCCAGGGATCCAGGGGCACCCACAGCTGCTCTGGGCACCCTGTGCCAGGGCCTGACCACTCTCACAGGGAACAATTCTTGCCCAAAATCTCACTTAACCCTGCCCTCTGGCAGTGGGAGCCATTCCCTGTGTCCTATCCCTCCATCCCTTGTCCCTAGTCCCTCTCCAGCTCTCCTGGAGCCCCTTCAGGCCCTGCCAGGGGCTCTGAGCTCTCCCTGCAGCCTTCTCCTCTCCAGGTGAGCACCCCCAGCTCTCCCAGGCTGTTTGTGTGATATTTGGGTTCCTCCAACCCCACAGAGGCTTGCAGCAGGTTACACATCTGCCTCCTGTGACTCCTGAAAGCCCAGCCTGGAGCTGCACCGTGGCTCTCCAGAACCTTCCAGACACAGCAAAATCCCTGCCCCTAGAGCAGCTCTGCCAGCTCTGCAGTGTGGTGGTACCCTGGAAGCCCAGGGGACAGACATTCCAGGAAACACACAGAACTGACAGGGCACAGCAGGTTTAGAAAGGGATGTTCAATCCTTGGCAGCCACGGGAACATGAGCATAAAAGTGGAGGAGTGGAGAACATCCCCAGATCCTGCCTGGAGAAAGGACAGGGAAAGCCAGAATGCCACAGAGTGCCAGGGATGGATCCAGCCCACTCTGGAGGCTCCCCTGTGCTGTGGGGGAATGTTCTGAACAGCACTTTCCCCTCCACAGGCAGAGTTGGAGGCAGCTGCATGAGGACAGCAACCTGTTCCCTGTCCTTTAGTAACCCATAACCAACTTTTCCCAGCTGTTTCCCAATTCCAGTTCCTGTTTCCCAGCCTTCTTTCAGCCTTTCCCTCTCCAGAGGCTCAGGGATCACAGCTCCTACAGGGCTGTAACTTTGGGCAAACACTGATTTTCCCTGGTAGAATCTCAGGAGGAAATTCTGGGCCCCAAGGAGGGACATCCCAGCCCCAGGGAGCTGCCAGGGCTGCTCTGCCCACAGCAGGTTGGGCACGGTGGGAGTGTCACCACAGCCCTTTTTTAGCACCCAAATGCAGTGTCACCAGTGCCAGCCCTGGGCACAGCAGGTGCAAATCCAGCTGATACCTTCAGTTTTATCTTTCATGTTTTTCACATTCTGTGGTGCCCAGGGGTGCAGCTCTGAGCTCACAGTCAGGGTCACTCAGCTCTGCACACAGCACGGACACAAAACAAATCCTTTTCCTGCTGCACACCAAGGACAACTTTCAGCCCCAAAACACATCCAAGGGTGGCTGAAGGGAGGAACAAGAAGGATGGGACCTGACAGCCTGGAGCTGGGATGGGACAATTAAACCCCAATGTGCAAATGGATCAAAACTTACAAAAGTGAGAGACCTCATGACCAGGGGTATATTTTGTGACCATTTGGGGTCCATTCTGTGACCATTTGGGGTCAATTTTGTGACCATTTGGGGTCCATTTGGGGCCCACCTTGGGTGCAGCCCTGCTCAGACTCTTGTCCTGCCCAAGGTGCATCCTAAAGACCTTTCAGTAAATATCTGCTTTAGCTCTGTTCAGTCTGTTCCAGGTCAACCTTCCCAAGGCCTCACAGGCATGACCAGCCCTGGACACAACACTCTGCACCCCAGGGATGTTCTGCAGCTGCTGCAGAGGCTGGGAGAGCTGAACAGGACAAGCTGCAGATGTAGCAATGGAGCCTCTCATTAACCCATCATCACTCATTAACCCTAAGCAGGACTCACCCTTGGTGGGCTGCGGGCAAGGGCAGACTGGGCTGCCACAGGCTCCTCTCCTGGAGCTTTGGCCGAGCCCCTTCCTCCCTTCTGTCCTTCCAGGCTGGCTGTGACCCCACCTCCTCTGACTCCTGGCTCGGACCTGATGGCAACAGGAGGAGAACCCCGATCAGCGACTGGCAGGGCCCCAAAGGCAGGGCTGGAGCACCCAGGGGCCGGTGCTGGGGAGCTCTGACCTGACCTCAGCCCCCCCAGGACCCTTTCACAGCCAGCAGAGGCAGCTGCTGACCCCAGGTGCCACCCTGCAGGACACGGGGACTGCGGGACACAGCTTTGGGGTCACACACGCCGCGGGCAGCCCAGGCAGGGTTTCCCAGAGGAAGCCCAGGATGGCTGCGTTCCCGACCGCCCATCCCGGATCCCGGCCAGGAAAACACCGGAGCCCATCGCTCCCCGTGGCAGCGTCCCCATGGTGGCAGCGTCCCCATGGTGGCAGCGTCCCCTCCGTCCATCCCACCGTGCCGGGGATGCTCCGCTCCCTCCTGGGGCTTTCCCCGCTCGGGCTGCGGTGACAAACAGCCGCTGTCACTGCTGAGGCACCGGCAGGGAGCAGCTGCCAGGGAAGTCCTGCCAGGGGCTCTCCATGCTCCCGGTGCCATCCCAAACCCTCTCCCAGCACCCCCGGCCTCGAGGGCTGTCCCTGGGTCACGCTGGGTGGAGGTGTCGCTGTCCCAAGGAGCAGCAGCACCGTATCCTGCCCTCCCCAGCTCCCCTCTCTGCCCCTGCCTGGCTGCTCCTGCTCCTGCGGATTTCTCCACCATTTCCTGCGGCTGCAATTCCCTCCTGGATCCCGACAGCAATTCCTGCCCTCCCTTGCCCAGCTCTGGGCATCAGCACAGATCACTGGGGTCATTTTTCCACTTGGAGAAAAAGAGATAAAAGCTGTGCTGGTGCAGGCAATGCTGGGAGGGTGGGAAACCACACGGCACCCTGAGACATGGGGCTGGGGGGGAAGAAATGCTGCCCAGTCCTGGCCCCAAACATGCCAGCACAGGGGAGACCCTAAAAACAGGGCACACAGCCCAATTCCCAGATCCAGCACCTTCCAGAACCTTCCACTCCAACCACATCCCCCCAAGCACCTCCAATAGAAGCAGGAGTGGCCAGGGGCTCAGGAACAGGGCTCAGCCTTTCCCCACAGTTGCCCCCAGCAGCCAGGAATTAGCAGGACCAGCAGCACCCCCAAAAGGTGGGGTTCAGGTGGAGAGTACCCCCAAACCCCCCCAGTCTTACCCAGGCAGACACAGCAGAACCTGCTGCTCCCCCCTCCTGTTTGGAATGGGCCTGGGAGAGGCCAAACTGGGACTTCTTTGTGCCCCAACCCTCCCCCCCCAAGGTGTTTCCCCATCTCCATCCCAGGTGTTTCCCATCTCCCTCCAGGTGTTTCCGATCTCCAGCCCAGGTGTTTTCCTTCTCCATCCCAGGTGTTTCCCATCTCCCCCCAGGTGTTTCCCATCTCCATCCCAGGTGTTTCCCATCTCCCTCTCAGGTGTTTCCCCATCTCCATCCCAGGTGTTTCCCATCTCCACCCCCTGGCAGGACAGGACATTTCCCTGAGTCCCAGCTGAGAGCAGTGACAGATGTCTTTACAAACAAGCAGTGGGTCTGCCGGTAGATAAAACCAGCACTGAGAGATAAAAGAAACAATGGGAAGGATTCCACGGATTGATGAATGGAAAAGAAGATACTTGCCTTTACAAACAAACTCTGGGTTTGCTGATCAATCAAACTGGATATTGAAAGATGAAAGAAACAATGGGGAAAACCCATAAATTCCGTAAGAATTCAAAATTAAAAGGGGGGTTATACATTAAAGGGGAATTTTAGGTATTGGGCACTCGGGGCAATCTGTACCTCTCAAATACCTCAGCCCATGGGGAAAGAGAGAGGGAAATGGAGCCAGGAAAATGGGATAAAAAGGAGGCTGTGTCCTCCAAAAATTTGAGACACCCCAGGGGAAATGCCCCATGGCCTCTCCCTTTATTTGAATAAAGTAAAAGGAATCCTCTGTCTCCTTTCTGGACATAAACCTCTGGCGTTTGTGGATTAATTTTCCTAACACCCCCCAGCTGCTCCAGGCTGGGGGCTGTCTCTGCTTTGCCTGGAAAGGGGGCGGGGAGCAGCGGGGCGTTAATGGGATGGGAGCTGCAGTGGGGACAGCCCTTCCCAGCCAAGGGTGCTTCGTGAGAACCGCTGGGATCTAACAAAACCCATCAAGCAAAGAACAGCATCACGATAAATGAGAAATGGATGCAGAGTGCCCACAGCGCTGTGAGTCACGGGCTCCCAGAGGATATTCCAGAGTGCCCGAGCCTGGTGTCTGCCGGGTTTTGTACCACTTGAACCAAACCCTGTGATTTAGGAGACCGCTTTGCTGGAGACAGGGAGGAAAAAAAGGTGTGAGTTGTGCCACGAGTGTGCCTCCAGCTGTCCCTGCTCCTCCCCGGGTGCCCGCAGCTCCAGTTGGATCTGTGGGGTGGAACCTTCATGGCAGCGCTGGTTAAAGCCTTTAGGCATCCTTGTAGAGCTGAGTGTGACCATCCTCAGCCCCACAGAGTCCCCAGGAGCAGCCAGGGACACGGAACGCGAGCTCCAATCTCTGTCACAAGAGGGATGGGAGGCAGCAGGGAAAGGTGAATAATCCCTCGGGACTCGATCCTGCGTGCCACTGCAGCCGTGGGCGGACGTGTTGAGGCAGCAATGTGCCCTCAGCCCCGTGCCTCTCCTTCCCCAGGGTCCTGTGCTCCAGGGAATCCATCGAGGCTGCTCTGGGGAAAGCAGGAATGGTGTGTCCTCTCTCCTTGCTCCCCAGAGTGAGAAATCACCCAGGCCCTGGTGGGTGCTGCTCCCCCAGCCCTGGGAGCGCCCTTCTCCAGGGGCCCTTCCCGGGATGCAGAGGCAGCTCCGAGCGCTGGGGTGGGGCTGAAGGGATGGGCACGCTCCCTGCCGGAGCTGAGCACATCCTGCGCTGGCCAGGACCCCTGGGAGCGCCCGGGGACACACACAGGGGACACTCACAGGAGAGACACACAGGGGACACAGGGGACACACACAGAGGACACAGGGGACAGCACGTGGCTCCTCCGCTGGCACCGCGTGAGCCCCGCTCCCACCGCGCCCAGCAGAGCGCCTGGGTGAAAACACGCCGGGCAAGGAAGAGGGAAAATGAGCCTGAAGAGCTCTCTAATTCACAGCACAGCCGGGAGAGCGGCTCCCGCCGAGGGGAAGCGTTCACACACTTGGCACAGGCTGTTAACTCCTTCCTGCCCGGCTCTGCTCCAGCCTGGCCCTGTCCCGTTCTGGGGGGCAGGCGGCTCCTGCAGTGCCCGTGCCAGGAGGGCAGAATGCCCGCAAAGGGCCCGGCATCTGCTGGGCTGCAGCTCCCCTTTTAACCCGGGAAGCTGCTGTGGCTCCTCGCTGGGACAAAGGAGCATCTCCCTCTCCTGAGGGGCTCCAGCCGAGCTCTGTTCCAGTCAGGAATAGATTGGGTGATTGGTGCCAGCCGGGAGCTGCGGGCTGGGAGGTGCTGCTGGACCGGGGAGCAATCGGCAGAACCAAGCCAGGGCTCTGCTCCCTTGATTTGCCTTAATGGCACCACCTTCAGCTCCATGAAAATCAGAGCCTAAAGCCAGAGCAGGGCTCAGGCAAAGGGCACTGGAATCAGTGAGGCAGAGTGGCTCTGCAGGTGATGTGACAAAACCCATGTACATAAACCCATGCTAAAATCCAGGCTCTTTTCATTGAGAGGAGAGAACAGGCAGGGAGGGGATGGGCTTGGAGACCCCCTGCCCAGCCAGGGAGCAGTGCCCAGGCACTCCTGGGTGCGGGGACAGGGCTAGGGATACAGGGCACTCTGCTCCCCGAGGTCACTGGGGAGGCTGCACGGAGGGCAGAGCGTCCTTCCAGCCAACACCAGGCACAGGGAGCTCACCTGGAGCACAGGGAGCTCACCTGGAGCAAAGGGAGCTCACCTGGACCACAGGGGGCACACCTGGAGCACAGGGAGCACCCCTGGAGCACAGGGGGCTCCCCTGGAGCACAGAGAGCTCACCTGGAGCTGCCCTGCACAGGGAGCTCACCTGGAGCTGCTCTGCACAGGGAGCACCCCTGGAGCACAGGGAGCTCACCTGGAGCACAGGGAGCACCCCTGGAGCACAGGGAGCTCACCTGGAGCACAGGGAGCACCCCTGGAGCACAGGGAGCTCACCTGGAGCACAGGGAGCTCACCTGGAGCACAGGGGGCTCACCTGGAGCACAGGGAGCTCACCTGGAGCTGCTCTGCACAGGGAGCTCACCTGAGCTCCAGCACGGAAGGTCTGTGCTGGAGAGTGGGAGGTGCTCAGCTCTGACCTGGGGACCTTGGGCTGTCCCAGCTTCTCCCCTGGGCTCTCTTCTGCCAGAAAAGCAGCATCCAGCCAAGGCTGCACCTTTGCCAGGAGATGACAGCGTTGCTCACAATGTGCGTGAGCAGCTTCGTTTAATTTCTGCAGGTTTTGGAGTGTAGATTTGGGCTGAGAGGGGCCAGAGGCACACGCGGAACCTGGGACCACAAGGGGAGCATTTCTCCGTGTGAGGCAAGAGATAAACGTGACCAAGAAATTGCAGAGATGATGAAAAGCTGCTGCAGGACCACCTCAACTCCTGAGGGCAAACCCAAACTGCAGCACGCCCTGCCCTGCTTCTCCTCCCCACCGCAGAGGGGAGTTATCAAGCCCAGATCTGGGTGAGCAGAGGGAAAGATCCCCCCTCATCCCACACACAGCTCATCCCAGGCAGGGCTGGGGGGCTGGGCATGGCCTGCAAGGGGCACAGTGCACGGGGAGGGAGTCTCTGGCCTCACAGTGCCTCCAGCAAAGAGAAGCTGCTCTCGGTTTGTGCATCCCAGTTCGTGGGGTTCATCCCTGCAGCCATGGCTGTGCTCCAGCCATCCCTGGCACCCTGCCATGGCCTCTGCCCTCCCCTCTCCTGGCACTCCCACTGTGCTCACGTCCCAGCTGACCCCTCTGGGGCTGTAGCGCTGGCCAGGAGAATTATTCCCAAGGGAAGGATCCTGCTTCCCCCGGTGCCAGCTCTGTCTCCTGCTCCCTTCCCTATGAGCAGCAGAACTCCTGGGCAGCCTTTATTCCAGGTGTGATCGCAGCACTGCCGAGAAGCCAACCCTGCCCGTCCCGCAGCTCGGGAGCTGGTCCCACCCTGCCCCGGGGCTGTGTCCCTGTCCCGAGCGGGCAGGGCAGGGCAGGGCAGGGCAGGGCAGGGTGACAGGGGATGTGCCCTCCCCTCCTCTCCAGTCTCTGCTCTGGGGCTCTCAGTCCCTGCAGAGCAGCCCCGGTGGGTGCCCGGCTCCGGCTCTGGCAGCAGGGTATGTATTTATTCCCAAGGCGTTGGAAAAGTCCCCTGCCACCGCTCAGGGGTGTGAGCAGTGAGATGTCACCTCTGCCCGAGGGGGTGGGAGGCTTGGAGGAACTCCCTCGTTGGTTTTTTACGCTCTGTGGTTTTGCCACGGCTGAGAGCATTGCTTTGTGCCCAGCTCCCGCTTCCCCAAGGGATCCTCTTCCACAGAATAAAATACCAGGGATGCAGAGTGTGGCTCCTGGCTTGCAGCTCCTGTGCCACTGTCACAGCAGTGCCTTGGGTGGCAGGGACGAGCTCAGCCCTGGGGCTGGGGGGTGAGAGCTGTCTGCTGTTCGTTTTAGGTAAAATACACACTCTGGTGTATTGACTGCTTTAAAAGGGTCACTCCCAACTCACTCCTGGCTCCCCTAGTAGGGAGGAAAAAGATGCAACTCCCTTTTCCTTCTGGTTATTCCCAGGCTTACCCTGCAGGGTGCCTGAGCCTGCTGCTCCCGTGCCCAGTGCTGGGGGATCCCTGGAACTGCCGAGGAGATGAAATAGGATTCACCCATGCACAACAGAGCATGCACAACCCCAGGCCCAGCGTGGGGCTGCCTGGGGACACCCCAGAGGTGTGGCAGGGTGTCCCTGATGGTGGCTGTGGCTGGGGGACAGCGCTGAGGCTCCTGCCAGGCTGCTGCTCCCTCACAGAGCTCAGGGAGGCTGCAGAGAGGAGGAAAAGCCTCTTCCCAAGAGCCGAGCCCCAGCCTGCTCCTCCCTGCTGCCCTGGCACCACTTTCCTTCCCGTCCAGGGCTGGCTGGTGCAGGCACCAGGCAATGCCAGAGCCCTGGGAAAGCACTGCTGGGAATTCTCTTGGCTCCAACACCCCAAAATCTCCCACAAGGTGCAAGAATTGTGAGTGTGGGAGCTGCTGCCTCTCCCAAAGCCAGAGGCTGCTCTTCTCGAGGGGCTGGGCAGCCAGGCCTCTCCCAAGACAAGGCTGAAATTGCCATGAATTCCAGCCCTGCCCAAACTGGGACCGGGCACAGGGAGAGGCTGCCAGAGCTGCTGCTCCTGCCTTTCCCCCACACTGGGGGAGGGATCCTGAGGCTCTGTGGGGCAGGCAGGGGTGATGAGGGGACAAACCCACCCTGCTGATGGGCAGTGACCTGGCTCTGGTGTCTGGGGATGTTTTCCCTCACAGCCAAATCACCCCAGGGCACTCTGAAGTGCTTGCAGTGAGACAAGGAGGCACCACCCTGTGCTGAACCAGCCAGGCCTTCCAAGTGTGCTTGGAGAGCTCAAAACTTGGATTTCTGTTCCAGTCCAACCTTGCAAGTTTACAAATCTCCTGTGAAATATTAATTTTAAAAGAAATGTTGGCTTGGGCAGGACTAACAATCCACTCCCTCTGTATGGAAAATAGCCTGGCCTAAAAACCCGTTCCAAAAGGCAAACCAAATATTTTAGTGCCTGAATTCCCTCATGGAAACTCCAGGACAAGGTGACCCCCCAGGAGTCACTTCCCAGGTGGGTTTGGACACAGACTCTGAGAGGGCCTTGCAGGAGTGACTGGAAGCTCAGAGCTGAGGCCAGTTTTACCTTCCCAAAACTCTTCAGCTCCTGGCCTTGGCATCCTCCTCCCTATGTGGATCCTGGGTCAGTCCCTGTCCAGCTCCCTGTGCTCCTCCTGGGATCCCACAGGCAGCCACAGCTTCCATGTCTGCATTACAGCGAAGGATTTTTGTGCACACCTTTGCAAAACAACTGCCAGATTTCTCCCTTGGTCTGCTGAAAATTCAGGTGTAGGTGGAAGTTTTAAACTTTTCCTGTTGGTGGCTGAATACAGAGAACATGTGAGGTGGTGAACACCCTGCCAAAGCTCCAAAGGCAGCAGAGACAGGAGAAGGCAGAGGGCTGAAATGGGATTTTCCTTCTTTAAAGCTCATCTGGTGTTGCCTGGAGTTCACCACGTGAAGCAGACAGCAAGTCAGAGGGGTGGGTTTTCCACATTTTTATTTACTAAGGTTTTTATTGTGTGTTTTATATTGCAAACCCCACCCCTAGAACTCTTCCCCTCCCTTCCCCCAAAAGAAACCAAATAATAATAGTAATAGTAATAATAATAATAAATATAGTTCCACCTACTGAGACAAGCCTAGTGTTGACTGGGGTCCAGTCAGAATAACTCAATGTTGGCTACTGCAGTGCTGAGAGCTGGAAACCCAAAGAAGATCCTCGAGGGAAGCAAAGCCAAGGAGGATGTCCTGCAGTGAGGAGGGGTCTGGGTGGCCCTGGGGTGGCCAGGATTGGGGGCCAGAGGCCTTTCCCCTCTGCCTGCCCAGCCCAGCCCCACACGGAGCCCCCCAAGCTCTCCAGGTGCCCTCTGGCACACAGGGGAAAGGTTTGCTAAAAACCCAAAGAACTGAAAAGGATATTGTGAGTCTTCCTTCTACCTCTGAAAACATGAGAGGGTCTGTGAGTCTGCTTCACTTCCTGTTTCAAGATGAACCTGTACATATTTGGAAAAGCAGGATCTAGAGGTTATAATTGTCACCTGCCAATCAGCCCTGCAGGAGGGTCCGAACTGACATGTATTTTAAAACTAGGATATACATATATATATATAAATATGTGTGTGTGTGTGTGTGCTGACACAGATGGGTAAATAGACTACAGATGTGTGTGACTACCCTACAGATAGAAAAGCAGGTGTGTAGATATAGATACATCTATAAAATCTATACAAACAAACACACACACACACACACGCTCACCCTCCCACCACACTCACACAGACAGAGCTGTATGGAGCCAGTAGAAAAAGCATTTCCAGAGTTCCCCTGACCCTTTAAGGAAGACCAAAGCTGATCACATCTGGATTCAGAGCCACCGAAGCAGGGTGAAGCAGGAGTGCCCAGGAATGCAACATTCAAGGTGCAGGCACGTGGCAGAGAGTTCTGCAGACAACTCGGTATAAAAACAACTGTCAGCCAGGGTTTGGGGCAGGGCACAGGGGGCTGGAGGGGCTCAGGACTGGGGTGCTGAAGTTTTTGGCACTGCTGCATGGAGTCCTGCATCCCCTTGAGGGCTGGGGCCCAGAGAGCTGGGGACAGAGGGAGGCTGGATGTGTCTCTAACGAGTGTTAGAAAAGTTGAGCACCTGACTCGGACAGTGAGGTGGCCACAGACACCCCTTGGCATAAGAAAACCCCAAACAGAGAGAGAGGAAGGAGGAAGGACATGAAAGGAGACATCTGCCCTAGAGGTAAAGGCTGTGGCTTCTCAGTGCTGCTGGCCCCGTTCTGTCCCTCCCCCACTGTGAGTGTCCCCATCCAGGGAGCCCAAAAGCCAGCTCCAGGTGCCCCAGGTGACGCTGCAGGGTGTCAGGGGAAGCCCACCAGGTGCAGGCTCTTATTGCTGGTGAAATCAAACAAAAGATTTCGGGTTCCCCCAGCAGGGGACAAGCACAGACCATGGCTGGCCAAATTTCTGGGCTGATGTGGTTTTAATGGTAAAAATGGAGTTGTAAATCTGGGCTGGGCACCAGAACTATCCCGGGGCCTCACACTGCCCTGGGTTGAGGAGGAGGAGGGCTGGGGACTGCATCCCACTGCTCAGTCCTTTCTAGCTCTCTTCAGAGCAGTCACCCACGGACACTGAGACACTGAAGTGACAGAGGGGACGTTAAAGCGCTGCCTCTTCCTCCATCCCTCCCGTGCTTTGCACACAGCACGGACAGGCTGAAGCTCGGGGCCTTCTGCCTGGTGTGCTGGCAGAGCCAGGGCTTCTCCCACTGCCCAAGTGCCAAAGTGCAGAGGGACCATCCCTGCCCTCCCTGGGCCTTACAAGGGATTTCTCCTTGTTCCCACTGCCCCATCAGTAGAGTAAGAAAGGGACAATCTTCAGTGAGGCCCGTCCCTCTGCTGGTCATCTTCACCTTCCTCAGCTGGAGCCCGACCCAAACTTCAGCCCATGGAAAACCCTCGAGGGCTCTACAGGAGTGAATGCGGCCCTTCCCGGCTCCTCTGCGACCTGCTGAGCACAGGAGGTGACCTGGCAGGGAGGGAGGGACACTTATGGTGTGCTCTGGGCCACCCACGTCCCCAGCCCCAGGGTCACAGCTGGAGCAAAGCTGGGGTCAACCAGGGCTGCTCTCCAAACACCAGCTCCAGGCCTGACCCCACAGCCCCTCCTGTGTCAACCTCGGATCTCTGTCTCAACAGGAAAACCTTTTTTGGTGGCTTCTATGGCTGCTCATTCACGTGTTCCAGCTCAGGCACACACCCTGGCTGTGCGTTACCTCGTTGGATTAAATTTGCTCGTATCTTTTTTTTTTCCTGTGTATTAAAATATTCTATAAAATCAAGTGACCAAAAATCTATAGCTCTAAGAATACCTGGTTATCTTATTTTTTCCCGTTGTTTTTCATGTGTTTTTTTTTCTTTGTTTCTAAGCACAGTTAAACCTAAACAAAAGAAATGGAGGGGAAAAAAAAAAAAAAAAAAAAAAAGCAGGAGTGCCGCAGCGGGGGGAAGGAAAGGAAAAAAACTGCTCGGTGAACTCATCAGGAACTGAAGGGCAGAGCTGGCAGGAGCAGCTCGTCCAGGAGTCCTCACAAATTGGAGGGCAGTTTGGACCTGACGGGCTCCAGATCCCCCGTGAGCACGATGGACTCTTTCCGCCCGCCCGCGGCCAGGGCGGCGGCGCCGGCCCCGAACACCAGCGGGTGTGGCAGAGACCCTGAGGACATCTGGCGCGGCAGAGTCACCCGCCCGGGGATGGAGCTGCAAGGCTTCCCCAGGAGTCCGCTCCNGCTGGAGGGCTGCGGCAGCAGCAACGAGCCCTGGGAGCCCGAGGCCCCCGCGGGGCCGCTCTGGAAAGTTCTGGTGGCCACCGGGCTCTGGGAGGGAGGACTAAGGCCAGAAGGGGTGAAACAGGGAGAGGCGGTGCCGGGCTGCTGGAGCGGGGAGGCGGAAGCGAAGGGAGGCCGCTCTTGGTGCAGCTGGGCTATCGTTCCAGTCAGAGATCCTAAAGCACTTGGATGTGTTGGGCACAGGCCCGCGGACGGCCCGCCCGAGGCCTGCGCCAGCTGGCTGAGGCTGGAGGATGGAGAGTTGGAAGAAGGAGGGGCTTGGAAGTGGTTCATTGCCCCCAGGGTCCCACTGCCCGAGAGCTGCTGCGACTGTCCCCCCTGCAGTGGTCTCGTGGTGGGCTGGAACTGGTTCAGGAGACTGGGGGGCGAGTTTGATGAGAGGTGGGTGAGGGATGTCGATGGGGAGCTGGCTGTGGCTTGCTGGAAGTGCCCAAATCCACTGCTGGACAGGGCTGGCGGCGCCTGCTGCTGCTGCTGCTGCTGCTGCTGCTGCTGCTGCTGCTGCAGGGGCTGAGCTGCGCCTAAGGGTGACCCAGAGGGGGCATTCTGCAGCTGGCTCAGCCCCACCGCGGAGGTGCTGCTCAGCCCCGGCTGGCCGGAGCCCCCCAGAGGCGATCCCACCTGGAACTGGCCCAGGCCGGCAGCGGCCGAGAACCCTGCGAGCTGCTGGATGTGGAAGGACGAGGACGAGGGCGTCTCGGCGCCCGGCGTGTGCAGCTGGGACGGCGTGCTGGACGGGGAGCCCACGGCCGAGGGGCCGGCGGACGGGATGAGCGACTGGAACCTCTTGAGCTGCCTGGGGGTCTGGCTGGGCTGCTGCTGGCCCAGGGAGCCCAGCACGGACACGGGCGGCCGGAAGATGGCGGTGGGCAGGCGCGGGTGGTGCGTGAGGGCGATGGCCACCGAGGTGGTGGCGGCGGCGGCCTGCAGCGGCGCCTGGATCAGCGGCGTCCAGATCAC
>VWYP01022030.1:170288-219585 GCA_013400435.1 Pycnonotus jocosus | reverse complement strand
AAAAAAAAAAAAAAAAACAAAAAAAAGCCATTGTTTCCCACTCAGAGCAAAATCCTAGCCCGGGAAAGATGTGATCCTGAAGGCAAGGAGAGTTTGGAGCTGCTGAAGTCATTCCAGGGGCTGGAAGTGCATGTGTAGGAATTCTCCAATGGCTTTTTGTTATAATAATTCTGAATACCTCCAAAGAGACAGATCCCAGTCCTTCCCACAGCCAGGCACAGCAGGGGCACCACCAGGGTCACCTTTCAACGGGATTTGGCAGGGACTGGCACATGAGGGCACTGAACACACACACACACACACAGAGTCATTCTCACCTGGATCTGCTAAAATCACAGAAAATGAGCTCCCAAAGAGCTGCTTAAACACGCTCAGAGGCACAGACTGTGTGTGGAGGGAGAAGAGGAGAGAGAACCTGCCCGGCTCCAGCCGGCAGGTGAGGGAGGCGCTGGCCAACACTCCGGAATTCCGGAGGGATTCAGACTGCAGCATTCCAGAGTCCCAGAGGGACTGGGACTGCAGCTTTGCAATCCTGCCCTTCCTGGAGCTGAAGGGACAAATCCCAGCATGGGCAGTGTGCAGCTCCTGCAGCACTGCAAGGTCAGCCTGTGGCTGGGGACACACGCTGAGCTCAGAGCAGCTGGGGGACAAAGCTGCTGTCCCCAGATAAAACCAAGCTGAGGGGAAGGGCCGGAGCATGGGGACGAGGGAACAGCTTCCCAAAGCTCCACAGCAGCCACTGTGCACTCTGTGCAGGTGTCATCACACCTCATCCCACTCCTGCAATGCCCTGTCAGCTGGCTGTGCCTCTGGGGGTGCTCTCTGGGCTCATTCCCAGGAGAAGCAGGGGATAAATCACCCTGGATATCTCCCAGCTGCACTCAAGGAGCTCCACAGCCCCCGGTTTCCCTGACACAGCTGAACACAGACCAGGCTGAGGCTTTCCAAACGTGCCTAATATTTACTGGAAATAGTTTGATCAAAGCTCCTTAGGTTTGTGTCAAGTTGATGAAGTAATACCAGTAAAAACCTTGGAATGATTCTTTTTGTTGTTTTTTAAACCAGAACACTCATTTTCCCTTTGAAATCACATTACACTTCATTGTTTCCCTGAGCCCAGCTTGCCTCTATTAACTGTTTCATTAGATCACATTTTTCTCTTCCATTTTGCCAAGAAAATATCAAATTTCTCCTCCCGAACACCACAGAAGATTACTGAAAACATTCTTCCAGCCATGGAAGGGGTGAGGAATCTTTCAAGACCATTTTTCAAAATTGTAACTGGTTGGCAAACTGAAAAAAATTAATTGACTTCCCCATTCTAATGAATTCCCTCATTTACACGATGTTTGCAAGTGCCAGTGGAAGCCCTGTGGGTTGCTTCTGGAGAAAATCCTGCTTCCCACCAGCCCCAGCCGTGAAGAGGCCCAGAGCAGAGCCCTGGTGGCACAAACATTCCCTGGCAGGGCTGACCAAGGTCCTGCACGGGACAGAAACCAGCAGTGGGACTGACTTTGCTCGTGCCAAGATTGGTGCTGAGATGATTCCCCCTCCCTCATGGAATGGAGGAAACAGTTCCCAAGCCCTTTTCCTGCTCTGGATTCCTTGTCCCAGCTCCTGCCCAGGAGGAGGGGGGTGCAGGTGGTGAGTTTGGCTCTGGGGAACCTCCTGAGATGAGGCTGTCCCAGACATGTTCAGGGACTGGCAGGGAGTCAGTCCCATGTTCCTGCTCAGCCACAGGGAAGCTTCATCAGGAGAAGGCCAAAGGGCTCCCGGTGCCCTGCAATTCAATCAGAAATGGTTAGTTGTCCTTCTGTGGGATGTTTATCCCACAGAAATTAAAGTGCTGGGCAGAGCGAGGTCCTGAGATAAACAACCCACCCAAAATCACTGCTGAAGGCTCCACACACACTCACTGAGACACCCCAGAGCAGAGGAACCATCAGCAGCCAGCCCCAGCTCCCCTCCCTACCTTTGGAACACCCTCTGGGCTCTGAAAATTCCCTGCTTGCCTCACTGCAACAATAGGCTAAATATAGGGGGGAAAGGAAGATATTTAGAGCCTTGAAGATGTTCAGAGCGAAGCTCCTGGTGCTTTGAAGTGGAGTGGGGTATGTAAAATTATGGAAACGAAGCAAACAGATGTTGCTCCCCTAATTAAGAACTGCAAAGTCAGATTTTCCTCAACTGTAGATAGCACACAAAAGAACAGGGAGAAAGGCTCATGTGATTTCACAAAAGGAGCCAGCACTCAACAATAATTTTTCTATCAAACAATCAAAATTAGCTTTCTGTTGTTAAAATTCTGCCCAGACACAGGGGAAATTAGCTGTGACTTTCTGTTCCTTTCTCCTTTCAGTTCTCTCTGAGCCCACTGGCTGCACTTTAAGAATTCAGGTCATTAAACTGCTTTCCGAATTTGCATGTATTTGAATAATCTCATTTTATTAGGCTGCCTTCTACCCTGGCCTGCTGTCAGCATGGCTGCTCCCACCACGCTTCTCTCAGGTCTTCGCTGATTATTCCTGGCACACCAAGGGCTGGGTTTGGATCCTGCGTGCACGTCCCAGTTCTGCCCTGGGGCTGTGCCTCCCTTGCCAGGGGTGTCCTGGGCTGTCTCCTGCAGGAATTCAGCCCCAGAGGGACAATCCAGTGGCAGCTGCAGGCACAGACCCTGCCCACCCTCAGTGCCTGGGTCTGCCGGGGCTGCTGCCCTGCCCCAGGAGCTGCTCCAACTCCTGCTGTGCTCTCAGCGTCCTGAGCTGGAACAGGGAATTCAAAATGATTCTTAACCCCCAGAGTATGGGCTCCTTCCCTCTTGGAAAAATGCAGGTGAACCCGCACTGAGCTGCATTCCCTGCTGTGGGAAGGCTTCTGCTCAGAATTAAGGAGCCCTTGGCCAAGAGTTCAGCAAAGGCAGCTGGATCAGCTCTGAGAGCACCCTCAGAACCCTTCCCAGCCCTGCTCTGGAAACTGGGAGTGACTTCCCCAAGAGCCTGTGAATCCCTGGAAGTGTGAGCTCTGACACCTGCCAGGGCAGCTCTCTCTGCATCCTGTCCTTCCCTTTCTCCCTTGCTGGATCCTCTTGACTCTGGGGCTGCCTTTGAAATGGACAATTCCCTCTCTTCCCTAGTGGAAGCCTTCCCTCCCTGCTGCCTCTTCCATGAACTGAATTTTCCCCCAGATGCGTGGTGTCCCTGTGCACAGCCACACTGCTGCAGGTCCAACACACTGAATGATGTTACCTGATGAGTCTCAGCACAGATAAATGACACTCCTCCCTCCCACTCTTCACACAGAGCTTTGCAGAATGAAAAAAGAAAATGGAATATCTAGAGCTGGGTAGGCTGTGACTGTCCATGGAGGGGTGAGGAGCTGTGGCATTCCCTAGGCTGGGACACCCTCAGGGCTCCTGGCTCTCACTCATGGCTGCACACTGAAGCCAGGAGGTGCCTTCTCCTCGACTGGCACCAGTGTCAAGGTCCCTGCACACCCTGCCCAGAGCCCTGCTGGGGCTGACAGCTGTGACAGGACACGCTCTGGGACACTCTGGGCACACTGGCACTGTCAGCTGCTGCTCTGAGGTGTGGGCTGGCTGCAGACAGCTCCTGGAGAGCCTTCAAGGCAGGGAGAGCCCCCAAGAGGAGAGGTGGCACTGGTGAGCACCTGTTCTTCATGTGATTAAAAGGAGGGCTGAAAATTATTTATGAAGGTGCTGGGATAGTAAAATGTTACCTGAGCAGGTGTTTTAGCTCAGTGTGGACAGCAAAGAGCAAGGTCAGGGATGGGGCTCCTGAGATGTCCCCAGCACCCCCTCTGCTCCTTCTCCTGGCGTGTCTGGGGCTGTGTTTTCCTCTGCAGCCATAGGAGAAATGGCACTTCACATTCAGGTGAGCAGGGCTGCCAGCTCCCCTTCATTAGGCTGAAATAATTTCCATTTCCCCATGGTTGGTGAGTCACTGACCCCTTTCCTACTCAGTTCCTGCTGAAGTCCAAGCTCCCATCCTGTGCTAGGGAGCACTTCCAGGTGTGATATACCTGAGCCACAGCAACCACACCCTGAGTGCCTTTTTGTCTCTGTGAGCAAACCCAGATCCCCACGCTGAGGTGTTGAAGGCAGAGGGTTTCCAGACAGAGAAATGCATAAGTGGCACTTGAGCTTTGAATCCTCAGTTACATTTGTGGTTATTCAGGTGATGAGAGAGAGCCCCACACAGGAGCACCTGTGCTCCCTCTCAGGACTGGGATAAGAACCCCAGCTGTGCCAAGGGCTGGGAATTTGAAAGGAAGCTTTGTGACAAAGCACAGGCACTTTCCTCCTTGCACCACTGGCTCAGCAGCCTCAGGTAAGATCTGCTTCTCTATCTCTGTCTGTATTTATCTCCTGATGGCCACATCATCCTGCTCCTCTCTCCTGTGCAGATCCCTGGGGGTTCCTCACCTGTCCATTGAACAACCCTGGGACTTCATTTAGTTAAAGTGTAAGGCTGGTGCTGAGCACACCTTGCTGGAGTTATTTGCACTCAGTGTCATCTATTCCCAAGATTCCCAAGGGAGCAGCCCCAGAACATCCCAGCTCCCCCTTTGTGAGCATCACTATCCCTGCAGAAGGGATGAGGACCTGAGGCTGGGAGCAAAGGCAGCACAAGGACAAGCAGGAATCTGTGGCAGAGCTTGGCACCACTGCCAGCTGCTCTCCTGCCTGGCTCACCTGGCCCAGGCCAGCCCTGCCTGGAGGCAGCACAGCCCAGGGGATCAGCCAGGATGAGACAAGCAGGGCTGCAAATCCAGCAGAAAATCAGCTGCACAAGTGTGGTCACGAGCTGGCAGGCCAAGAGTTTGGGAACAGCTATTTTTGTGGTTTGTTTATAGACAAAGCTTTTAAAATGTTTACCACTGTTGTATGTTGAACAGACACTCTCATACTGCAATATTATCATAAATTATATTTAGAGGCTGGAATTGTGTTGTCTTGGCTTTTCTTTGGTTTTTTAGCATCTGCAATGCCTGGAGGAAACTCGAGGCATTTTTAATCCTGACTTAACTGGGATCCTTATATCAAAACATATGCAAGGGGCATTCAGAGTATAGGCATTTCAAACCACGTGGCAAAAAATTCCTGAGGAAAATGAGAACAGGAACTTCCTCTGGCTCCTGGGAGGCTTTCAGCTCTCACCAGGACCTTGCTGTGGGTGGGAAGAGCTGGTGGCAGGCATTTCTGGGATGTACCACAGCACATGGAGCAGTGGGAGAGCATCATCCCCACTGCTCCCGAGCGCATCCACAGCCCTGGGTTTGACAGCATTCCCCACCCGTGCTGGGCTTACTCTCAATGAGCATTTAAGTGGTGGTGTTCTACAAGTGCAAATACTTGTGGAAATCTAATTTTAAGCTCCAGTGGCCACTGAGAGCCAGTTTTCAATGGCAGGCAGGAAGAGAGTGGTGTGAGTTACATCACGGGGCACGGCAAACGGGGGCGCTTCCCCAACGCTGCCAGAGAGAGAATTCCTCACTGCAGAAAGCACAGCAGCACTGCAAGGCACAAACACCACACACAGCTTTACAGCCTGGGCAGCAACAGGGAAGAGGGGCTGATTTAATCAGGGATAAAATGGTCATTAATCAGTGATCAGCCCAGTTTCTTTGAGTGGCAGCCTTCCAGCCCCGAGCCTGGGGAGTGTCACACGTGGGACATTCTGCAGGCTGAGGGGTTCTCAGAGCCTGAAGTTACTCGGACTAAAGCAGGGCCACAAATCTTTGTAGCATCCCAGCCTCTGTCAGGTCATGGAGATTAATCCCTTCCTGCCCAGTCCAGGATCAATTCCCAGTAAGAGCAGAGGTTCAAGGATACACCTCAGCTCTTTGCCCAGGGGTCTGTGTGCCTGACAGCTCCAAGCACAGCCCATGTTCCTGCAGGAAGCCACGGGAGCACAGGCTGGGGGGCTCTGGTCCCTCTCCTCTCCTCTCCTCCCCTTCCCTCTGCCCACCCACTGCTCAGCCCTGCCATGGGACTGCCTCATCCCACCTCAATCAACCAATCGTGCTCCTGTTGCTGCATGGGCTGAGCCCCTGCCTGCTCGTTCTGCTGCCCACACAGCTCAGACCACGCTTTCCAAACCCCCCAGTGGCCAGAAATCCCATCAACATCTCTCTATGGGACTGGATGATTTTCCTTCCCATGCACAGGGGGAATATTGGATGGATTTTTTCCTGGTTCCAGAACAGGAACCCTCTGAATCATCTCCTATACTCACTGTGGACTGGGCCTCCCAAGGACATTGTCACCTGGGCAGAAGGGAGCCAGTGACTTGGAAAGAGTTATTTCCTTCCATTTGCTTCCTCCTCGTGCACAGATTCTGAACTGGAAGGGACAGGGACAAAAATGGTCCTGCTCCTGTTCATCCCTGCTTTTCAAGAACTGCTGCTCCTCAACTGCAGTCCTCCAGAGTGATTCCTGCACTTCCAGAGCGTCTCAGCAAAATGCAGGAACCTTGAATTCCTTCAAAAGTCACACAACTACTGCACTACTCCTTCTGGGTGGTGCACATTCCAGAGGAAGGGAAGAAATGCCTCATTTATAAAGTCAGGGAATTCCATGGGATCTGCCAGCTCCAGCAAGGTGCCCAGAGCTCCCCTGGGCTCTGTGGGGCAATGACAGCCGAAGAGAGCTGGGCACCACAAAGGGCTGTGGATGAGCCAAGTCACAGGAGTTGAGGTGCAGCCCCAGAGTCAAGAGGATCCAGCAAGGGAGAAAGGGAAGGACAGGATGCAGAGAGAGCTGCCCTGGCAGGTGTCAGAGCAAGGGAGCAGGCAGCTCTCGAGTACCAGGGAAACCAGGGCACAGCAGGACTTTCAGTGGCACAGGGACCAAGGCTGTGACAGGACAGCAGAACAGCAGAAGGAAGGGGGGCCATGGCAGAGCCCTGCAGCAAAGGGCCTGCTGTTCCACTTGCTCTGTGTCACCTCCTGACCTTCTGCTGACATTTGCAGCTGTCTGTGCAAGGGGAGTTCTCCCCGGGGAAGAAGCACGTGAGGTTCTCTGTGCTGGGTCAGAATTTTCCATGGATTTCAGTCACGTGTGCAGGGGCACAGAGCACAGGACAGGAAGCACAGGATGCTCTGCCCTCCTGATCCCACAGGTCCAGAGAGCAGCAGGCTGGAAAGCTGAGCAGCACTGAGCACCCAGACCTGCAGAACTTCAGATAAAGCCAAGCTGGCCCATTCCTGCATTGATTTTACATTTTCTCCGTGGTTTGTACAGCCTCATTGAAATGACCCAAGTGTTGGACCTACTGCCACTTCCACCAGGACCTTGTTGGCCTGGGCTTTGCCAAACCGTGTCTTCAGCTCAGAGCCTTTTCCTCATGGGTCACACTCCGTGATTTGCAGCAGGTAATGAGATGCACAGAATCAAATGTTCCTGGCAGGAGAAGCCCCAGAGGCACTGCACCCCTTGCATCACCTCATCACCCTCCTGGCCCTCTGCACTGTGCTCAGAGCTCTCCATGCAGGAAGCAGTGGAAATGCAAGCACTGTGCAGGGACGGATAAGGAGATAAAGGACTTAGCCTGGGACTCCAAAACGCTCCTCAGCTCTGCAGCCTTCCTGCATGACCTTGCATAAGTGACTTCCTCTCTCTCTGTTAAACATCTCTGGCTGTGACCAGGGAATGCTATCCTGGTGTTTAGCTGGGGAAGAGACACCTGGATGTTTGCAGCACAGGTTGTGTCTCCCACAGGACAGGGAGCATCCTGGGGTGGGTCACTGTGAGCTGTAGCAATCACAGAACCCCAGAATGGTTTGGATCGGAGTGGACCTTAAAGGTGATCTAGTCCAGGCCCCCTGCCATGGCAGGGACACCTTCCACTGTCCCAGGGTGCTCCAAGCCCCAGTATCCAACCTGGCCTTGGACACTGCCAGGGATTCAGGGGCAGCCACAGCTGCTCTGGGCACCCCACCCTCACAGGGAAGGATTTCTCCCTAATATCCAACCTAAACTTACCTCCAGTAGGTTTAAATTTGGTTCTTGAGGGAGCTGAAGTTGGACAAGGAGGAGCAAGCTGGGATCTCCTTCGCTTCCCAACTCCAGCCCAGCACTGAGCACCGAGCCTGGAGAAGGGCTGCCAGGGCAGCGGGTAAGGAAGGAACCTCTCCCCCCTGCACTCACCAATCCTGTCCAGCCTGTCCAGAGCCACGGTCTCGAAGGCTCTCCTCATCATGGGGTACTCCTCCAGGACCTCGTTGAAGTTGTCCACGGACAGCGAGTAGAGGCGGCAGTAGGTGTCGGCACGCACGCTGGCCGTGCGCCGGCCGCGGGTCAGCAGGCAGATCTCTGCAAGCAGAGAGGGGCTCAGACAGGGCATGGACAGCAGCAGCACCATCCTGCAACCCTCCCTGCTCTGCCCTCACAGCCTCCCTCCCTGCTCTGCCCTCACAGCCTGCCCTCCCACACAAAATGCAGCC
This sequence comes from Pycnonotus jocosus, assembly GCA_013400435.1. Taxonomy (NCBI): domain Eukaryota; kingdom Metazoa; phylum Chordata; class Aves; order Passeriformes; family Pycnonotidae; genus Pycnonotus; species Pycnonotus jocosus. The sequence continues at coordinate 211,122 of VWYP01022030.1, read as the reverse complement.
AGAGTTAACATTCGTGTGTGCACTACATTTCAAAGTACCGAGGGCTCACGTGGGGCAGCTGCCACACGGAGGTGCCCCTCAGGGGTTCTGCTGTTCCAGTCAGGCAGACAAGGTTTGTTCTGGGGGTTATCAAAGGCAGCACTGTGTGTTCACACTGGAGGAGTTGTGTTTCTCCAGCTCCTTGTGGGCACTGGGAGCAGAAGGTTAAGGTGTGCTTTCATTGAATCCAATTCTCTCTAGATTTGTAGAGAGGCTCTGTGCTGATCTGTGCCTTTGGTGCCTTGCTGTAATTTTGATCCCTGTACCTGGAACACAGTTGTCTTTCTGCAGTTTTCAAAGGTTTTCATGTCTGTGCCACGGGCACTGTCAGGGAAAGCCACATCAGTGGCACCTCCCACTCTGGGTGCATCCTCAGTGCTCAGCTGGAGACAGAACACAAAGCCCTGCATTCAACCACAGCTCCTTGAACGCTCAACAGAGAACCCCCAAATCCTGCTTTTCCACTGCTTACACAGAGTCTGGGCAGCAGAGACAGGCACTCCAGGACAGATGGTGTGAGCTGCAGGGTGACAGCACTCTGCTCTCTGTGTGTGTTGGGTGCCCAATCCTCCTGCACCATTCCTTGCGTTCATGCTGAGCCTACCCAAAGCTCTGGTAGAGCAGCAGCACAGGGTCGTGAGTGTGCTCCTGGGCTGCTTTCCCAAGGAAATGATGCTTGGGACACAGCGCCACGTGTGTGAGGAGCTGTGATGGGATGTCATGGGCAAGTTCAGCCCCATCTGTCAGTCAGGGTATCCTGACTCCAACCCTCCAGCTCCAAATGCAAAACTTGTACTCAAGTGAGGTGCAGGCAGGTTGTTTCACACGAACCAGGAGTTACAGGAGTGTGGGAAATGCATGACAGGAATTTTTTAGAGGAAAGGCCTCCCAGAAGGGAAGACAAGGCAGGTTTTGCTCTGTCTCCTCTCAGCAGATCATCAAAGGTGGTGCAGTCAGAGCTCCTCCTGCTGCCTGCCTGTCCAGGGCTGAGCTCTGCACAGGCTCTGACAGGAGAGGTGCTTTGTGTTCCTCATGAAAGCAATGCTCTAAATCCTTCCCAGCCTCCTGCTGGTCCCACTGCTCCAGAGCTCTGCTGCTCATCCATTTCACCTGCCTGCTGACCCCCAGAACACTTTGCTGATTCACAGGCAGGGCAGCTGAGGGTGTGTTTTTCCCTCCAGCCCCTCCTGCAGTAGACGCCAGACAACGGGAGCAGGAATGTGCCTGCAGAACTGAGAACAGGCCATTTTTTACCTCTAGGTTCTCAGCTTCACCCACCTGTCAGAAAGAAATGAACCTGCAAGAAGCAAGTTTCCCTGCTGTGTTTTGCTGTTATTTCTGACAAAGGTTCTGCAGTGCCCACCAGTCACCTCCCCCTGCACCATCGCTTCTCTCTGAGATGACGCCCAGAGATGGAGGAGGAGGTGCTGGGGGTCAGTCCCACATGGATCCAGGAATGCCTGAGTGTGGGAAATGGGTTTGGAGAGGGTTCTCAAAGCCTGACAGAAGGCTCACATACTCTTGTGCATCTGTATGCAGACTTTGAGATAAAGTGTGCTGACTTAGAAGGGCCATGGAATAGGACAGACATTGTGGAGAGAGAAATGGAACGGGAAACAAGTTTCAAATGATGACCTTGCAAATAGACTGGATACTTTGGAGAAACAGCTATGAAAGATGACTATATGGAACATATAAATATGAAAATAGAACTGTGAAAGGTGTGTTGTAACAAGACCCACGAGGGGTATTTTAATAGATGACTGGCTTGGAAGCATTAGCAGCATTATGTGGCCAAAAATATTTGATAGGCCAAAAAACGCTTATAATGTATTGTAATTAGGAAATGGTTTGGCTCCTGATTTTGATGAATTGTAACATCTGCACTGTCTCACCCTTTTCGCAAGACTGCAAATGGAATAAAAATCTGTAAAACACCTCTCAGGAGCCCATGTCTGGGTCAGAAGAAGGCTTTTCCCAGCAGCTGAGTGCAGCAGTGGTGTGGCCAGCACGCACCTCCAAAGTAGGAGCCATCGGCCAGCTTGGTCTCCTTGTTGCCCTTGGTGAGCACGCTGACCACGCCGTGCTGGATGAAGTACATCTTCTTGCCGATGGTGCCCTCCCGGATGATGTAGTCCCCGGGCTGGAACACCTCGAACTTCAGCTTGGTCAGCATGGAGGTCACAAAGTTGGGGTCAGCGTTGGCAAACAGGGGCATGAAGGCCACCAGCTTGCGGCAGTTGAAGTTGATGATTTCCTGACCACGTGTGGTGGGAGGGAGAGAGAGGAAGAGGAGGGATGGGGAGAGGACACACATATGGTTAGTCCGCACCTAATGAGCTGTGAAATCTCCTACATGATGTGTGCATTTAAAGTGGGATGAAGTGGCTGGGCCTTGGAGAAGGCCGGATGGACTCTGGATGCCAGCACAATGCTCACTGCCTTCACCCCTCTGCCTCCCCTGAGCAAGGACAATACTCCAGCCTCCACATACACCTCCAAATACACAAATACAGCGTTCCTGTTTCTGCAGGAAACCATGGGCTGTGAGAGAGCACAGCAGTGGTGAAATGTTGTCTGACAAAGCCCAGGGCTCCTCTCTGGGCAGGTGTCAGAACTCACCTTGGCAGCCCCTGGTTGTCTGCTGCCCTTGCTTGTCAATGAGCTGTTAAACAGGACAAACGTGCCCAGGAGAATGATCCCAGGCAGGCTGGGATGGTGTCAGGAGGGGAGGGAGAAGCGCTCACCAGGCACCGGGCAGAGGCTGGAGCACCAACCCCAGCTGAAGAAAGCCCAGCTCAGCTGGTCAGCTGTCACCTCCCCCGGGGCTCCATGTCACTGCCAGGGGTGACAGCTCAGGAGCTGCTCTGTGCCCTGGCAGCTCCCACTCAGGACGTGGTGCTGAGCCCATCACCCCAGCCCTCCATGGGAATGGGATAACTGGAGCGGGAAGGAAGAGAGCTGGGGAAGCATCTGCCTCCTCCCACAGGGGTTTTCAGAGGGCACCCTTTGAGACTTCAGCAAAATTAGTTTTAAATTTTGGCTGGCACTTGCTCAGCTCTTCTCTCTCCCATGGAGAGACATCGCTGGGGGACACAGACAGAAGGCAGGCCCCTCCTGGCTTCAGCTGGGAAGGAAAGAGGGCTTCTCTGAAGGCTCCTTCTTCCCGTGACTCCCCCCTTACAGCTGGTGATGGGGCACGGATGAGGCCAGCACTCCACGGATGAGGCCAGCACTCCACACTGCGTTTTGCCCATGTATTTACACGAGCTGGGAGCTTCCTGAGGCCTGCCCCAGCAGCTGCAGAGCTGCCAGAGGTGCTGGGGAGGTGCCCTGCCCATGCCCTGCCCTCTTACCTCTCGCAGGGGCTCGCTGAGCTCTCCCAGGATGCTCTCCTCATCGAACATCTTGCCCTGGTAGCGGTGCTCGTAGTAGTCGTGGATGCGCTGCCGCATGTCGGCGGGCAGCTTGTGGAAGGACATGTACTGCTCCACCTGTTTGTACTGAGCACGAGACACAGGGCCACGGTCACCAGGACGTGCCACAGCACGGACAGGCTGCTGGCCCTGCTGCTGTCACCTCAAGCAGGAGGGAGGGCCTGTCCCATCCGCGGGGGGTTTGCACATTACCCTGCTGCGTTCCCCAAATGTTTTCATTCCTAAACTCATCCTCAGCCGGGTGCCCCGTGGAGACACCTGCTCATTCCCTGGGTGCTGAGCAGCCCGTGCTCCCGTCCACACAGCCCCAGCTGGCAGCAGGGCTGAGGAAGGGGTGCCCTCCCCAAACAGTGAGGAGTGTGCAGGATGGGAACAGCAGAGTCCCAGTGCCCCCAGGGAAGGTTTTTCCATGGCACACGGCAGGACAGCGGCCAGCTGGGCTCCAGAGCTGTCACAGAAGTGCAGCCCCAGGGCCTGTACCAGCCCTGGGTGTGCCTGGCAGCCCAACTGAGGGACACACCCGCGGTCAACACCCCGGTTATTTGGCTGGAGCTGCAGTACCCAGGCCGCTGCTCCTCCCCTCTGTGTTCCTGCCCGCTCTGCCACGATGGAACCTTTGCTTTCCCGTGACTTTCTTCCCCTTTTCTTCCCCTTTTCTTCGTTCCTGTGCCCCGTGCACTCGCCCTAATCCATCCACATTTTCACCTGATGGTTCACATTTCCATGGTGTCACTTTGAGCAGGATACAAGGGCAGGCTCTGGCTGATGGCAGAGCAGCTTTGGGGATGAGTGGTGATTTCTGTGAGTAAAGGACACCTCCCCAAGGGCCAGGGCCTTACCAGGGTCCTGCTGCCTGGTAAAGCAGGTGTGTGCAGGGAATGGTCACACTCCTTTCACTGGTGGCAGTACAGCACACAATCCTTACTGTGCACTGCACTAATTGCTGACAAAAGGACTCTGCTGCTCCTTTCCCAGCCCTATTTCCACTTTTCTCCGTGACAAATGTTTCCCTGATCATCCCTTTAGTGCAGCTTGAGCTCTTGGAAAGGCTCCTGAGTGAAGCTGTGCTGGTTACAGGGACAGCCTGTGCTGGCACTGCCAGCTCCACCTGCACCACACAGGAGAGGGCAGCCCTCCAAGGAGCCAAGGTGGCAGAGGGGACACTCGGAGCTTCCTGGCATTCCCAAAGCACAGGAGCTGCCTGGAAATCCCAAATGCAGGGAAGTCGCCACCTCCATGACCCCTGTCCTTTGTCACCTGCGTGGCTCAGGCTCTGCAGGGGCTGGCTGTGACAGCACAGGGTGTGCAGGGAGCCCAGAGGAAAGCAGGGAGGGAAAGGAAGTGGAAAACAGCAGCTCCCTTGTGGGCAACTCACCCAAAGAGAATTTTGGAGGTTATGGTCTGCCCAAGCAGAAAGTTTCAGGGGTTTTTGGCTCATCTAACCATAGATGTCTCCTGCCACTGGAGAGGCACCCATGGGCCCTGGCAAACCAGGCACAGGATATGTGGGACTCTCATGTGGAAAGGGAAATCATCAGGCACAATGCTGACTCAGGTTTATTAAATTCATCTAAAATCCACAAAGAGCTCTGCTTCCTTTAATGCTGCATTTTTGTTGAATAAAATTTGCCAAAAATATCCCCTTATGCTCTCTGCTTCAGTGCCGTGATTGAGCTGGAGCAGTGACCAGTGTCACCAAGTGCCTCTCCTCACCTGCTGCAGCCACCTGCCCCTGTCCCTGTCCTCTCCTCCACTGGCACGTCTGTCCATCTTCAACTTTGCTCCCTGGGAAAAACATCTTCACACTCCAAAAAATCCACCAGCATGGGCTGGGACTCTGCTTATTCACCACTGAACGTGGATTTATAGCTTTGCAACAAAGAGCAATCAATTATTGCTCTGCAGTGTCCCCAGGCCTTGTCAGAGTCCCCTGCCGCAGCTGTCCCCAGATAAGGCTCCCAGGGAAAACAGGACAAATTTACTTCCCCACCAATAAAGGTGCTGCTTCTGATGGCAAAAGAAAATCGGGGTTATAAAAGCAAACTGTGAAATGAGGAACCATCATTCTCTGTCGTGGTTAAGGAGAGGGAGATCTCGTCTCTCCTGCCTCTGCTGGTGCTCCCTCCTCTCACCCATGAGGGTTTTGGGGCCCCTGTGCAGAGGTGGAGTCAGAAATGAAAGCATCAACCACCTGCTTTCCATCTCTGAGAAAATGAAGATTCACTGAGGTTTTCCCCCTTCCCTTGGAGCTGCTGAGGGCCCCGCTCTTGTGGGGTCAGGCAGGTGATGCCACCCTCAGCTGGTCCTCTCTAAAGCCACTTGGTGTCCCTTTGCTGCCTTCCAGCCGCGGCCAGGCCTCCCCTGACAGCCCCTTCCCCTCCTCCCTCCTCCTCCTCCCACTTGTCTCCCTGTCCCCAGCCTGACCTGTGCTCAGAGGCCTCTCTGAGTTCAGCTAAAAACACTCATTTAGGAATTATTTAAATCTCTCTGAAGACAATCGAGCCCATTTAAATCCCAGCTCAATTTCTTAAGTCTGTTTTTCCTCAAATAGCCCTTGAAGGAGGTATTAATATATCAAAAGGAAACCATTTAGCTGAGTATTTTTGCTTCTATAGCTGGCCACTATCCCTCCTCTCTCACCACTTCCCTTCTACCAAAGCTCCCATCACTCACAGCCCGAAGGGAACCAAATGCTTTTAACTCCTTCTATGCCCTCAATATCCACCAGGAATTCTCTCTGTGTCAGAGATAAATTGCTGAAATGGCTCATGTTCTGAAGATGGAAACCACCAGGCACAGGGGAGGATTTTTAGGGTGTCCTATGAGGGCTCCCTGATCTCTGGGGATCCCTCCTAACCCATCACATTCCGTGATTCTGGCACTGCTTGGATCCTTCCAGGATTAGGCTGAGATCACTGTGGCACTGGCTTTAATTCCAGTTATAAATCTCTCCATATCTGGAGCCCATGGAGGTCACCTGTGGAAGGAGGAGGAGGCTCCAGAGGAGCATTTCAGCATTTCAGGGGAGGATTGTGGTGCTCTGCCAGCAGGCTATCCCTGGAGGATGGGGTAACACCCACCCTGCCCAAGGCTGGGGCTCACAGAGTGGATCCATGCTCCACAGGGGAAAGATCAGCTCATGGATCCACCACATGGAGGGTCCTGACAGGACACAGTGGAATCTCTGCTTGATTTTCCCTGATCTCTGATTAGGAGTCAAACAGTGCAGCTCCTCAGCTTTCAGGAATCATCACACCCAAGAAAATGCTGACTTCTGGGTTTTTTTGTCTCTTAATCGATTCCTATTCCCACCCTCAGGATCTATTCTATCCCACATCTTACTCCACATGGCCATTCTCATGGAGTCACAGGACTGCAGGAGGGGTTTAAGGGAAGAACAGAAGTTCTGTGACAAAAATCTGGGAGTTGCCTCCATTCTTTAAGAGCTTTCTGTGATGTCCTGGTTGTGAGCCTTTCCAAAGGCTGCATTAATTGATTCCTGTACCATGGCCCTCATGGCTCATTTTGCCAGCAGAAAATGAGTTTTAAGTGTCATCTCCTGGAAAACCTGGAACACTTTTTCCCTGACAAAAGGGGAAAAAATACCTTGGAGAATTATCTCACCCAGAGCCAGGCTCCTGATCTCTTGCTGTGGTACAGACAATTCCTGGAGGTTTTCTCCCACTTTGTGTCCAACAGCTCCTGTTCAGGCAGGGATTTTGGACAATCCCATTCCTGGGCAGGATCAATAATGAGCCTGATGAAACCCTTGTTTGCCTCTGACCATCTCTGTTGCTCAGGGCTCTGAGGAGAGCAGATCCAGGAGCTGTGGGACAAATCCCTCTGCATGAAATGCTGAGGGTGCTGAGCCCTAAGGTCTAATGCTGTGCATCCCACAGGGAATGCAATATGGACACACTTGCACATCATGGCTATGGGATCTGTCTGTTTTCCCTGGGAATGGCCTCTGAAGGGAATGCCTGGCTGGGCTGGAGAGCCCACATCCTGCCACAGGCCAGCACAGGGCACTTTTGGCCACGGTCAATCCATCTTTGGCAATGTCACAGGACATTGTGGAGATGTCAGGTCACTGATCCACACATGCGGAATGGGACAGGGTAAAGGGACCAGCAGTACTCTCCCAGAAGAGCAGAAGGGGGGAGATGAGGTGAAATGTGCCCCAAAGGCTGGAGATGGGGACAGGGGAGCAGGGAGTGTGTGCAGGGAGGGAGCAGTACTGCTGGGAGGCTCTGGGGGAGGCTCCACGCTGCAGCAGCAGCTCTTCATTTATTTCTTTATTTATGTGCAGCTCGAGTGCCAGCACGAACTCTCAGCCTGATAATGAAGTTTGAAACCCCTCCCCAGGGTGGGAAGAGCTGCTGAGGCAGGGCCAGTCCCTTGTCATGACAGTGCAGGCAGCCCCAGCTGGCAGCAGGTGTCACCGTGGTGGCCACAGAAGGACCTGCCTGCTTTCCAGGGCCAGCAGGGAGTGGCAGAATCTGAGCTGTGACCCCACTGTCTGTGGTATGTTTTACAGCTCTAGAAGGGGCCTTCTCTCAGCAATGGGTAAATCAGTTGAAGTCCACCAATGACACATTCTCCTGCAAGAGCAGGAACTACTCAACCGCAGCCTGGTTAAGGCTGTTTGCACCACAAGACATTCTGAAAATAAGCCCTTAGGTTTTCATGAAACAAACATTTCTGTTTTATCACTAACCCAGGATTCTGTCAGGGGAAGGATTAAATAAACCTAAACCAAGTTACACACTTTCTGAGTTTCTGGCTGAGATGAGCACCCCATTGCCTTTTCCTTACACTCTTTTGGCTCTGCAAAGCAGCCAAAGCCCCCTGATTGTAAACCAGCAAAGCAGCCAGAGTCCCCTGATTGCAAACCAGCAAAGCAGCCAGAGCCCCCTGATTGCAGACCAGCAAAGCAGCCAGAGCCCCCTGATTGCAAACCAGCAAAGCAGCCAGAGCCCCCTGATTGCAAACCAGCAAAGCAGCCCCGGGGCACTGCTGGGACCCCAGGGCACACCAGAGGCTACTGAAGGCCATCATTTATCAGCCTTGTTATCAGCCTTGGGTGTTTTGATTGACAGTAACGTGGGACACAACACTCCTCAGGCCATCTCTCCACAGGGGGAAGGAAAACCCCGTGCTGGCACTGACAGGATAAAGCCAGGCTCTCCAAACTTTTTCCAATTAGGAAATTTGATTACATTTTGCATTTGATTAAGTGCTGCAAACCAGCTTTAATTTCTGGAGTGCTGCACTCCCTGCCCTCTCCTTCACACACATTACCCAAGGAGTGAGCGAGCTCTGCAGCTCCCCTGACCTCCACCATGGGTGCTGCCTCAGGAGGAGACTTCTGTGAGCTCAAGCAATGAGGGGACAATCCCTGAGAACCTCCTGGTGACCAATCCTCTCGGGAATGTCCCTTCCAATCCTGCCCAGGCTGCTGAAGGATGTGGAGTTTCCTCTCTGGCAGCTCTGTGGCAGGGCAGCAGTGGGAATTGCGGCAGCGTGTGCCCACTGCAGGCTCCCAGAGTGTGGCTGTGTCCCCTGGCTGTGTCCCTGCAGCCCCAGCAATCCCCACAGCTCCAGCACAGGGCAGGGGGTGCTCATCAGCACAGGCATTTTCCATGGATTTGGGGTTTTGGGACTCCCCCAGAACCTTCCACTCCCAATTAAACACTTCATTTTCCATGGATTTGGGGTTTTTGGGACCCCTCAGAATCTTCCACTCTCAAANTCCATGGATTTGGGGTTTTGGGACTCCCCCAGAACCTTCCACTCCCAATTAAACACTTCATTTTCCATGGATTTGGGGTTTTTGGGACCCCTCAGAATCTTCCACTCTCAAATAAACACTTCATTTTCCATGGATTTGGGGTTTTTTGGGTGTTCCTGATGCTGCAGGAATGCCGTATCCTGGGAATGGGGGAGCCTCTGGAATGAAACCTGAGACTTTCCCATGGATTTGGGGGTTTGGGGATCCTCCCTAAATAAATCCCTTCATTTTCCATGGATTTGGGGTTTTTTGGGGTGTTCTTGGAGCTGTCTGAGTGCCAAATCCTGGGAATGGGGGGCACCAGGACCCCCCTGAGACCACGCCCTCAAAATAAAATCCTTTGTTTTTCCTTGGATTTGAGGATTTGGGGGATCTGGGCATGGTGCTACACTGGTGGCATTATTCAGGAGCCCAGGGAGGATCTGTGCCCCCAGTTCCCTGCAGAAGCTCACGGGGAGGCAGCTCGGAGCAGCCCAAACCCCCAGAGGGCAGCGAGGGCTGCTCTGCCCCGTGCTGGGTCTGCTCCAGGAACCTGGGGGAGCAGGAGGAGGAGAAGGACTCCAGCTCCTGCCCACTGCCAAAAAAAATCTGGGATTGCCACTGCCAGGGGCTGGACCCGCCTCTGGGCACTCAGCAACACCTGAAAGGTTTTCCTCAAGTCAATTTGTCTAAATATTCTGAGGTTAATGAGACTCTGGAGCTCTGCAGCACCCTGGAGCTGGGAGTCCCAGCTCCATGGACCATAAAAAAGCCCGAATCACCCTTTAAAAATCCCTTGTTGCCCGTAAAATTCCAAGAAGGAGCAAGGACTGCCTGAGCAGTCTCAGAGCAGTGGGCAGGCCAAGGGCACTGTCTGAATTTCCCTTCAATAAATACTGGTCCATAGAACACTCCAGTTTTTTTCCCCTGACTAAACTTTCCTCAGTTTCCCTTTGCTGAATTCAGGGTGCTGCCAGAAGGGCTGGGGTGGTAAAGCTGCACAGTGAAGTGCTTGGAGAGGCAGAGCTGTGGGCAGAAGGGCTGTGCAGAGGTGCCAGGAGCTGAGGGCTGATGTCAGTGCTCTCTGCAGGGTTTCTGGAGTGATTCTCTCCTCGGGGTTTCCTGCCTGTCCCCCTGCAATCGTGCTGCAGCACGTGCTGCCCCAGGATAATGACAAGGGAAAAGTGTAGGTCCCTGCCCAGAGTCAAGAGGGATTTTAAAAACAAGAGGCACTGGATGGACTGCTCAGGGAGGAGGAGGAGTGTGGAGAGCAGATCCTGAGGGGCCATTAGGGCTTCACTGGGCTCTGCAGTGCTCCCAGCAGCAATCCCTGCCTCTCCCAGCCCCTCCTCGGGGTGTCCCTGGGGAGCTGAGCCTCCCTGCACCTGAGGGAGCCCAGAGCATCCCTGCCCTGCTCCAGTGAGCTGCAGCAGCAGCAGCAGCAGCAGCAACACCCACCCCGGCCGTCAAGGTTACAGAGCACTAGGGAGGAGGAGAGGGTGCGCGTGGTGACTTGACAGAAATACTAATCCAGCTGAGCTGCAGGATTAGGGGAAGAAATTAATAGGAGAACCTGCAAAAAGCATGAAAATAACAGGTATATCTGGCTAGTTTGTTCCTCTCCTGGGCAGGGAAGAGTCTTGCTCTGATGTGAGCCACAGTTACACAGGCTGGGGGTAATCCTGCAGTCAGGGATGAAGTTAAGGCTTGAGCTGATCCATGAACAGCAGCACAAGGTCTTGTACCCCTGCTCCTGTCCTTGACCCTCTCCACCAGCACCTGCACCAGCTCTGGCACTTACTGGGCTCAAAAATGAGCTCCTTTAACCCACTGATGTGGCAGAAAACTAATGTGGGAGAAGGAATGAGCTCAGTGAGGCTCTGGGAAGGCAGGAAGGCGTGCCCAGCTGAGCACAGGGGCAGGAGCTCCAGGTGAGGATGGCCGTGTTCCTGCTCAGAGCTGTCACATCCAGTCAGTTACCGTGCACAACAGCAGTGCAAAACGGGAAATGTGCTGCCAGAATCCCTCAGGAAAGTCAAAAAGTCCCCTCAGAGAGCCCCATCCAAAGAGCTGTTCCCATTTGAAGCCCTGCACCGTGGCTGTGTCCCCTCCATGTGCAGGCAGCGCTCTGTGCCACAGGGGACTCTGCCCTCAGCACCTCCCTGGTCTGGAGGGGACATCCCCCCTGAATTCTCCCTGGCTCCTGCCACCCCAAGGACCCCACCCAGCTTCCCCTGCCCTGCACAACCAGCACAGCGTGAAGTGAGAGGCTCCAGGAGGAGATTTTGACAGGACAGGGGTTGAATGTCCCGGTGTTCAGAGAATCCAAGGCAGAGTGAGACAAGCCTGCCCCTGAAGACAGCAGACGGCACAGTTTGGCTTTTATTCCTCTTTTCCAAAGTCCTGCTTGTCCAAGGGTTGGCAGAGGTCTGGACAACCCCAAACCTCCCCAAAAACCCACTCCTGGACCTTGTCCTGAGGGTCCCACACAGCAGAGCCTCCCAGGGCAGTTCCAGCTGTAACCTTCTCTCCTGTCTGTGTTTGTGCCGCTCCTGTCCCTCTCCAGTGCCTCTCCAGTGCCCCTTTCCTTGGCCACTCCTGCAGGCTGAGCTGTGCTGAGGGACAGGCAGAGCCCTCAGGGTGCTCAGCAGAGGTCTCTCAATTGCTGCTGCCTTCTACCACTCGACCTCCAAACTTGTCGAGATTCTCTCTCTAATCTGCTTCACCAGACACTTTGTCTCAGGAGGTCTGAACTAAATTGAGTTGCAGGGCTGCAAATCCCGCAGCAGCCTCATTTTAATCATGGCTATTCAAGTGCTAAGGAATGCAGAAAGTAAATACATATTTGTTTTTAGGCCATCATCACTTGTCCCATTGGCCAGAGGAAAATGAACGTGCTCAATCCCTGAGGTTTTGATCCTCGGAGGGCAAACTGGGAAATGAACCTGCCCAGGAAATGCAGCCTTGGTTCAATCCTCTCCCCGCTGCCTTTGTTAACCCTCTCACATCCCCCCTCTCTGACAAGGCTTTAACACTTCCCACTGTCCCTGCCACCCCCTCTACAATCCCTGCTGCCTTCCTGGGGGCTGACTGCGCTGAGCATGGATGGAATCCCAGAGCCAGGGTGGAGCCATGCCCTTGTGGGGAGCGCAGGCTGCAGCCAGCCCCGGGTGCTGCAGGTGCAGCCTTGGCTGAGCCAGGCTGGCCAGGTGGCTAGCTTTGCAGAGTAGTCCTTGACTTCTGTGCTGCTTCAAACACATTTGAATAAACACTCTGCATCCCGAGATTTGATCAGCCTGCATTCCCAGTGCTGCAGTGTCCTTCTCTTTAGCGTGCCCTGCTCTCTGTGGGGATCAGCCTGGCTCAGCTGTAACACAGAGCTGAAACTCTGGATGCTCTGGATGCATCCCAGGCCTCCAGGCTCTTCTCCCGGGCATTCCTCCTCCTTTAGCTCTAGCTGTGGTTTGGGATCTTCCCTATGCTCCAAGCATGAGTCAGCCTCTGGTCTCCCTCTCTGCCTTGCTCTCCTCCCATTGTAATCTATGGGTCTCAAACCTGTTCCAAGGTCATCCCAACTCCTCTCTGAATTTAAAATTCACCTGATCAATGCCTGCTGGTCACAGTTTCCCCACCTGAACCACAGCTTCCCTCTCACCTCAACTGCACCTGGCAGGGTCAGAATAGGAACAATTCCCCCTCTTAATCTCCTGATCAAATGTACCCACAAGACCCTGGCCATAAAACCTCCCCAGCCCCACCAACTGAGGGCAGCTGCTTTTTTTGGATGCCCTGCCCAGCTCACAAGTTCAGTGACTGTGGCAGTGGCAACCTGATCAGATGTGACATTTCTGGCTGTAGCCTCCATTCTGCAATCCAGCAATGGTGCCATTAATTCCACAGCTACCTGGGGACCCTGCTCTGAGCTCCTGAGCCTTCATCTGGGCTTTGGGGGTTGTTCTGCAGCTGCACTCAGGAGCACTGGAGTGAATAATCTGGATACTTTTAAAGAGAGCACTTGCTAAACAAAAGCTGCACATTCTGAAACGTTCACTTGGGGTTTGAAACAAGATGTGGGAAAGGAAGAAGTGGCTCACAGTTTTAGGTACCAGTGACATTGACAACGTTGGTGTACAAAGACAGGCAGACACAACAACAAAAACACAACAACAATCCTCTGTTGCCCTGCTGTGAACTCATCCTGCTGCTGTTTCTCCCTGAGGGGTGTTGGGGTGGATGCATGGGGATAAATGGGCAGGGAACAGCAGCCCTGGCCTCACACTGACAGTCCAGGCTCCCTCTGGACGGCACAGAGACCACCCTGGGCTCTGGACAGCACAGAGACCACCCTGAGCTCCCTCTGGACAGCACAGAGACCACCCTGAGCTCCCTCTGGACAGCAGAGACCACCCTGAGCTCCCCCCAGTCAGCACAGAGACCACCCTGAGCTCCCTCTGGACAGCACAGAGACCACCCTGGGCTCCCTCCAGTCAGCACAGAGACCACCCTGGGCTCTGGACAGCACAGAGACCACCCTGAGCTCCCTCTGGACAGCACAGAGAGCACCCCAGGCTCCCTTTGGACAGTACAGAGACCACCCTGTGCTCTGGACAGCACAGAGACCAACCCAGGCTCCCTCTGGACAGCACAGAGACCACTCTGGGCTCTGGACAGCACAGAGACCACCCTGAGCTCCCTCTGGACAGCAGAGACCACCCTGAGCTCCCCCCAGCCAGCACAGAGACCACCCTGCGCTCTGGACGGCACAGAGACCAACCCTGTGCTCTGGACAGCACAGAGACCACCCTGAGCTCCCTCTGGACAGCACAGAGACCACCCTGGGCTCCCTCCAGTCAGCACAGAGACCACCCTGGGCTCTGGACAGCACAGAGACCACCCTGAGCTCCCTCTGGACAGCACAGAGAGCACCCCAGGCTCCCTTTGGACAGTACAGAGACCACCCTGTGCTCTGGACAGCACAGAGACCAACCCAGGCTCCCTCTGGACAGCACAGAGACCACCCTGGGCTCCCCCCAGTCAGCACAGGGACCCCCCAGCCCCAGCAGGGCTGTCCTTACCTTCTCCTGGTACTGGCGGCGCGAGGAGTCCAGGGACTGGATGAGGGCGGTGGCGTGGCCGATGAACATGGCGTAGCAGGTGGCCCCCACGATCATGCTGAGCATGGTCAGCCACACGTCCGACATGCCCACGGGCGCCTGCTGCCCGTAGCCGATGCACAGCATGTGGCTCATGGCCTTGAACAGGGCGTACGAGTACTGCTTCCCCCAGGAGTCGTTCTGCAGGGACACAGGGCACAGCTTCAGCACGGGGACACGTCGTCCTGGGCACGGCTATGGGGCAGGAAAGCACCCCTGGCACTGCACACAAAAATCCCTGCTGGAGGCACCTCAGCGTGTGACACAAGAAATGTAACGCTTTGGTGGCTTGGAGGGCTGGGGGGTCTTTGAAAACAAGGAGGGACATGGAGTCTCAACCCTCAAACCCCTCAGAGCCCCCATAACTCCCATATCCCTCACTGAGACCCACCCCTCAGTGCCCCCACAGCCCCATAACTCCCATATCCCTCACTGAGCCCCTACCCCTCAATGCCCCCATAACTCCCATATCCCTCACTGAGCCCCTACCCCTCAATGCCCTCAGAGCTCTCACTGCCCCACAAGCCCAGCTCACTCCATTTGCAAAAACACGCCCAGATTCCATGATCTGAGCTCACCACTTTGGCCCTGGTTTTTAGACTCCATGTGCCTTTTCCAGCCGGTCTGCCCTGCTGGTAACCTGGGATAAACCCAGATGAATCACTGGGAGATTTTCACAGTGACCCACGTGTGGGAGAGGGAGCTGAAGCAAATCATTTCCTCCCCTGGGAAATGGAGTAACTGAGATCTGTCACAGAGAGCCTGAGCAAGGCTGCCAGCAGTGGGATCTGAGAGTGGGGAAAATCACTGCCCAGCAATTTGGGAAATGGCCAGGGTCTCTGGTCATTACCTGGAGAGATGAGAAGGGCAGAAAATGAAGTTGATAATGTCTGGACAGCAAGTCCTTCTCAGTGCAAAACTGAGCTTTTTCAGAGAGCTGAGGGATTACAAATGGTCTCATCTGAGAGCAGCAATGTCCTGCCAGGAGAGCTGTGCTGAGACACCTTGTGCTCTCCACTGCAGCTCACACAGGCAGTGACATCATGGCACAGGGAGGAAAAAACAGCCCAGGTTTCCTGGTGATTCTGATTTTGCTCATGGTGCATTTGCCATCCTGTGGGGATTATCTGCCAGCAAGTTCTTGCTGTGAAACCTTGACCAGTAACTGTTCTGTCATCACACATGGCTCTTAGGATGTGAAAATGCCTCTGCTGGGTGACACTGGTGGCAGCACTGGGCATGCCTCAGCTGCTCTCTGGTCCTGGGAAGGGCTTATGGATGGAGGTCTGCACACACATGAGCCGTGGCACCTTGGGAGGTCACTGCACAGGCCAGCTGCTGGCTTGTCAATAAACCAAGAATTCTCTGGTGACCTCCATCCAGAGCACCAGCGGCCAGCAGTGCTGGGAGCTCTGGAGTTCACTGGGCACCTCCTGGAGGTATCACAGTCAGGTGGGTGGCTGATGAGCTCTCTGCAAGCAGCTCTCAGTGCCACTGATGCCCATGGAAACTTTTCACTGATCTCACAGGGAGCAAGCAGTGACAGAGCTGGCTGGAGCTGTGGCACAGGGCTGGAACCTCTGCCCAGGGCTGGTGCTTGGTTAGGAGATAAGCACAGGGACAGAGCCAGCTGATGGCATCACCTGGCCAGATTCAGTTTCATTATGCAAGACAGGCCTGATTCCCACTGCAACAAGAAGGGCAAAGCCACACAAGGGACAGCAGAGCTGACATGGAGCAGTGGCACAGCCACAGCCCAGGAGAGGCTGCTCCTGCCAACACCAGCCTGTCTGGGCTCACCTCCCAGCAGGGAAAAACCACCCTGGAGCCAAGAGAGAGGGGCAAGGGACAAAGTGGCCATTGGTGACTGCTGCTGGCTGTGTCCTTGGCTCAGGTGTGAGGAGCAAAGGACAGGGCAGGA
Source organism: Pycnonotus jocosus (assembly GCA_013400435.1). Lineage (NCBI taxonomy): Eukaryota > Metazoa > Chordata > Aves > Passeriformes > Pycnonotidae > Pycnonotus > Pycnonotus jocosus. The sequence continues at coordinate 194,802 of VWYP01022030.1, read as the reverse complement.
CAGGGCAAAGGGGGTCTGCAGGGCACAGGAGGGGTTAGGGCACTGGAGCTGCTGGAGGTGTGAGGCCACAGGAGTGACCCCACTGCTCCTGTGCCTCCAGGCCTGTGCTGTGGCCCTGAGGCCTGGTCACAGAAGGGGTGGGTGCATTTTGCACCCACAGGTTTTGTGGCATTTTGCAGACCCACTTCTGCTCAATGCAGGCAGCGAGCCCCCCACACAGCTCCCACAGGCACTTCCAGGAGCCCCCTTCCCACAGCCCTGCAGTCCTGGCGGCCTGAAGCCATGGCCCTGCACTCGGGGCATGGAGCTGCTGTAACCCCCATCTATTGCCCCTCACCCTGAGGCAGCAGCAGGGAGCTGGCACACTCCATCCCTGCAATCCCTGCAAAGGTGGGCAGCACATTCCCAGCAGTTCTGGGGGCACAGGGAGCAGTGCAGCTGTCCCATGCCTTGTAGAATGAATTCCTTCCCCATTCCTCTCTGGGTGCTGCTGCCCCGAGTTCAGTGTGGCAGTGGTTTAACAGGGCAGCACATCTCCACCACAGACCTGAGAGCAGGAACAAAAGGAAGCTGAGCTGAAATTCCAAAGGGAATCTGGGCAGACAGAGCAGTAACAGCTGAGCTGGAAAACTGGCAGCCAGGGTCTTTAGTGGCTGTGAACATCTGGGTACCAGGCAGGCTCGAGGTTTAAGAGCCATTCTTCCAGCAACTTGCTGCTCAGGAGTGCTGTTTACAAGGAAGCTTGGCACTGTTTTGTAGGAATTAGTCATCCAAAACTCTCTAACATCTGATATGCCGAGCCCCTGCAGTCTGCACAAACCCTGCTGGCTCCCTGGGAATCACACAGCTCCGAGTCCCAGCCCAATTCCCAGCAGAGCAGCAGGGCTCCTGTGAGGACAGGCTGTGTGTGCCAGACTGAGGGATGACAGACTGGGGGGGCAGAGCTGCAGGAAAACATGGAGCTTTCCAAACAAACCCCGAGCACTGTGAGCTCTGCTGGGAGAGCCCATCAAGGACGGCTCAGAGAGAGGCACTTGTGTGAAGGGGAAGCCTTTCACAGCAATTACCTGTAGGGTACCAAGTGTGAAGAGCACTGGATGCTCTGTGATGGTTCTTCACTTACAGGTCTCTGCACCTCTTTGGTTTTCAGGCTTTTTGTTTTCCCCAGGCTGAGCAGACAGGTCAAGCCCACAGGACTTTAGGCCAGCCTAGAAGAGGTTCCACAGGCAGTGTGGACATGGGTTGATCAGCACCAGCTGCCTCACGCTGCCACAGCTTGCTCCCACAAGAGCCAACTACAATCCCTGTCCAATACCCAGCTACACCAGTCCCCACAGACACTGCAGTGGCTAAAATAGCCCATCAGGGGAGGGAAATGAGGCCTTAAACTGCAGGGGGAAAATGGCTCCTCATTAGGCAAATCCCAAAGTGAGCAAAAGCAGAGCTACAGATCTGTGCCTGCTCACAGCCAAGAAGGGTTTATCTCAGAGGCACCAAGAGACTTTGCAAAAGGAAGTGAAATGACTTTGAAGCAGTTTCTCACACTGGTTTGTTTTTAACAGCCACACTGGCAGTGCTGGAAGGGCTTCTCTGGCATTAGATCCTGACCTGCTCAGATCCACCTTTGAACACTTGGAGACACTTCCCTGGAACACTTCAAAGGCACTGCTGGGTTCTGCAGTACCTTACAGAGGCACCTGAAGGCAAACTGTGGTGTCTGACAGGGTATTTTGGTTCTGATGCTCATGTGAGTGTGTCTGGTTGAATCCTCACTGGAGAGGAGGAGTGAGAGGAGTAAAGACATGGAGAAGTACTGAAGTTCTTGGGACAGGAGTGTAGTCCTGGGAAACTGCCTGACTGACACCATTAACACTTGGAGAAGTCAGGAGCTGTCTCTGACCATCCCTGCCCACCCCTGGAACTGCTGGGCTGGGAAAACACAGCTCCAGATCTGGCTTAAAGCATGGGAATAACATGGGAACACATGGAGATGAGACAGGTCAAATTTCACCTCAGACAGAACCTGCCTGTTCTGGGCTCGTTTCCGAGGGAAGCTCCACACGACCTTCACCTGACAGCAGGGATCTTCTCAGGGCTCTGAGTGCCCCTGTCCCAATAGTCAGCCTTTCCTGGGAGTCCTCAAGGCACCCTGTGCTCCTGGAGATCCAGACTGGGGCACCCACACCTTGTCCAGGCACCCACACCTTGCCTGTGTTTGCAGCACCTGCACCCAGCCCGGTGTGCTTTCTCCTCCTTTCCAGCCCTGCTGCTCCCAGCTGGCCTCTCTGGACAGTCCCTGGAGGTGCCTGTCCCCCTGCCTTCCCTGGAAAGATCAATATTCCCAGTGATGGGCCGTTCTGCCCTGCCCACCCTGGTTTGGGCTGGTTTTGGCCCCAGCTGGGGAGGGCACTCCCTGTGCCTGTCACCCTCAGCTCCAGGTTCCCACCCCAGCAGAGCAGCCCTGCTCCTGCTGCCCCTGACGGACTTTATGGAAGATGGAATCTCCTGCTGAGGGAGGGCAGGAGGGATGTGCCAGCCCAGAGGTTTGGGGGGAGTTGGGAATCACAGCAGACCCATGCAGGATTGCTCTGTTCCACACACTGCAGCCATTCCTCTTCCCCCTTTCCATCAGGAGGGTGCTGTGAGCAGGGAGGGGCTGAGCCCCAGGGGATGTGCTCCCCTTGTTCTGGTGGAGGGGAGCCGATCAGAGTTTGCTGGGCAAGTGGCTGCACTGGCCTGGGGGATCTCTGCCCTCCCTGCAGGGTTCATGGGCTCAGCACAGCACCCAGGGGAGGAGGCCACGTGTCCCCAGCAGCTTTCAGGGCTCAGCAGAGCTGGGATCTGCGGGAGAGGAGCTGCCAGGCCAGCTCTGGGGGAGCAGCACACACTCTGCAGCTGAGTCACCAGTGTTTCCAGTTTTTAATAAAGTGCACTGCAGGAAAGCTGATGCTGAAGCCCTCAGGAGTGAGGCTCAGCAATTAATACTGCAAACATCCTGCCCTGCCGCTTCAGGAGTCAGCAGACACCCACTGCTCCCACGGCTGCTGAAGATGGAACACCAGGCATGTAGAAAACACCACTCAGGGATTTATCCAGGCCCTGAGATGGTTTTGGCAACACCAGACCCTTCACAGATCCCCTGGACGAGGATCAAACCTTTAGGAAGCAGATGGGAGGTGATGAATCTCCTTTCCCTGCAGCACAGAAATCAGGGCTGGTCTGATGGAGTGCCAAGTGGTGGGAAACCCCAGAGCAGAGGAAGAGCAACACCAGCACACTCAGGGACAGAGCCTCCAAAGCATCTGGACCTCACTTCCAGCTCCCCTTGGCTGGAGCAGCTTCAGAAGTTTCCCTTTTTCCCAGCCTCTGGCTCCTGTGTGTAATCAGGGCAGCCATGCACCAGGGGTATTTATTTATCTCCTCAGAGCTCTGACCAGGCCGGTACAGAATGTCCCCAAATCCCGGCTCCCTGGCACAGAGGCCACCCTGGCCTGTCCCCTCCCAGCTGTGTCCATCACACAGAGCCATGCTGGAACCTTCCTTCCACATCCTGGCACCAAAGCCTGACAGGATTCTGGAGCTCCAGTTTCTTGTTTCCTGCCTCCTGACTCTCTCAACACTCCTCTTAGGATTAGATGTAAATTGTTTCACTGATAATGACATCCACACCCACCACTGGTCCCAAGGACACCCCTGGAAATATTCTCAGGAGATTAAAGGACATTATTGGAAGAAAAAAAACCCTCTCTGGTTCCCAAAGGACTACTGCACTCTCTGTTCAACATTCTAACCCCAGGCTATTTTATATTGCTGCACAGCTTCTGGAGTGGAAGCCCCCTGAACTATAGGTGGAGGCATCTCTCCAGTTCTTCATCCCACTTTCCTGAGGCTCCATTTTCAGAGATAATGATTTTTTTTTTCACTTGTTTTAAGTGGAACAAAAGAAAAAAAAAAAGAAGGTGATTTAGCTGCAGGGAAGAAGCAGAAAAAAATCCTCCAAGGCAAGTGTGATAGTTTAATTCCCAGCTTCAGGGGCTCTCAAGGCTGGCAAGACAAGGCTGCAGAATGAGGAAAGCTCTGCTCGGGATAGGAGCTCCCTCCCCTGCTCTCCTGGAGCCTGCTGGGCCTTCCTGCCTCTGGAATTCATGCCTCCCTCTCCCCTCAGCCTTGCTGCTAAGATTTGCCTTGGGTCAATCTTTTCTTCCTCTGTCCCATGTCCTTTTGCAGCCTCTTCCCCTTGACTACAGCCAGCAGTTTCAACCCCAGCTCATGCCTCTTCCCTGAGGGATGGATGGAGAGAGGCAGGAGCTGCCATCAGCAGCCAAATGTTGGGATGAGGGGATCTCAAACCTGCTGCTCTGAAGCCCTCCTGCAAGGGTTTCACAGCCAAGTCACCCCTGGGATGGGCTGAGGCCACCTGCACCTCGGAGCTCCCTGGCATGAGGAGCTGAGCGTCCTCCTGGCCCTGAGCAGCACAATGGGGCCCCACTCTCTGACTGCTCCTGCCACATAAATAATCCAAAGGCAGCGGGGGAAGCCCAGGCAGCTGCTGCACAGGTTGTGCAGAGGGTTGCAGGCTCCAGAACTGGCAGTCTGGCACCTTGCAGCAGCAGGGAGTGAACCATTACTGCAGAGAGGAGAAACGAATAAACAAACAGCAAACAGATGACTTTTCCATGGATGCTCACTCACTCTTGCAGGCACGGGCAGCCTGTGCCCACAGCCCTGCACGTGGGAGGCACAGCAGGCTGGCACATCTCTGAGACAGTTTACATTTGTTCTGTTCTGCCCCAGTGCCTGATTATTTCTTTTATTCAAGAAGAAATTGGCTGGGGGAATCTGGAGGTTAAGAGCTGCAGTAAGAGGCTATTTTTTAAGCTTTGTCAGTTTTTGCTGCTTAATCAACTGGACATTGTCCCTTTGAATAAAAGCTCCTGAATTCTCATCAAGATGGTTAAAAGGTACCATGAATTCACCGTGCCTTTGCCATATGGTGTCAAACTCCCTCCCAGCAAGATCAGGCACAGCTCTGGAGGGCACTGGGCAGTCTGGCTCCTCATCCTGGGGCCGTGACTCCCTCCGGGGTCGATGGGTGCTCACACCGACCTTTCCAGGGGCAAAGGGGACAGCAGTGGAATTATAGACCAGCCCCAGCCCTGTCTCTGGGACTCCCTATGCTCAGATTCCAGCGGGAAGCAGTTTCCATGCCTGCTCCTTGCTGCTCGGTGCCAGGAGAGGGAGCCTGGCTCCTGCCTTCTGCGGGATCTGCTTGGGCTGGTCCTGCGCCGAGCCCCGGGGCTGTGTCCCTGCAGGATCTGCCTCCAAACCCTGGGGCTGTGTCCTTGTAGGATCTCCTTCCCTGTCCCTGCTCTGTATCCCTGCAGGATCTGCCTCCCTCTCTCTGCAGGATCTCCCTCCCTGTCCCTGCCCTGTGCCCCTGCAGGATCTGCCTCCAAACCCTGGGGCTGTGTCCTTGTAGGATCTGCTTCCCTGTCCCGGGGCTGTGTCCCTGCAGGATCTCCCTCCCTGTCACTGCTCTGTGTCCCTGCAGGATCTGTCTCCCTCTCCCTGCAGGATCTCCTTCCCTGTCCCTGCAGGATCTCCCTCCTGTCCCTGCAGGATCTGCCTCGGTGCCACAGTGCTGGGAAGCGGGGGGACAGCCCCGGGGGTGTAAGGAGGAACGGGAAGCTGGGGGTGGCTGTGGGTGCTCAGGGGTGTCACCCAGGGGCTGGGTTTAGGGCTGAGAGATGGGATGGGATGCTCCAGAGGGGAGACCCCGCCCACCATCTCTGAGCTGGTTATTTATAATTATTTATGATGATCTGATCAAGGAGATGAAAAATACAGGCCCTGGCAAGGGCTCTGCTCATTACTCTGAAAAGAGGCAGTGGGAAGAGAGTGGAAACAGGGGGAAAAGATAAAATAGAGAAGAAAGGAAGGAACACAAGCAGGTCCAGGTGTTCTCTGCCCAGCACTCACCACCATGCGGTTGAGGGACACCCAGCAGTCGTCGGGGAAGTCCTGCAGCATGGGCACCAGGAACTGCAGGCAGCCGTCCCAGTGGCACAGCAGCAGCATCATCCCGATGAGGTTGATGATCCTCATCACCGCGCTGGCCAGGTCGTAGGTCATGTGGAAGATCTGTGGGCCCACAGCAGCGGGTTAGATGGCAGCTCCCCCAGACACCCCCCGGTGGAATTACACACATCCAGGACCCCGCTGAAGGGACCAGCTCAGCTCAGGCACTGTGTGTGAGCAGAATCAGCTGAGAAACAGCTCAAAAACCAAAATACAAAATCATCACCAGTCAGCCCTCCTGCCCTGTGACTTTGCCTTCTAATTTACCATTAAAAGCTCCATAACTCCTTCTATAAAATAAGCTGGTTGCAAATATTTCTGGACCGTCAGCCACCCCTCAGGAATCAACTCTATCACTCCATCTTTTAGCTGCAATGCCCTTCTTTGATTCCTGTTCTTGCTGGATCCGTGTTCCACAGTGACCCATGGTGGCAGCTGCCTTTGTGCTGGATGTCAGCTGCAGTCTCTGCACGTCTCAAATGCAACAAGGAACGGCCTCCAACTCAGCAGAGGCTTCTGGAAGAGGATCTGATTCATCTCTTCCCTTGTGTTCCTTGTATTCTGCTGCTGCACCCCTGCCCAGGTGAGCAAGGGAAAGAGAACCATGGCAGAGAGGGCTGGGTTTCCTCTCATGGAAAACAAAGCTGCAAATACAACTTTCTTACAGGTCAGAAGCGACACAGCCCCAGGGGGTTCAAGTGCCTCACCTGGGCATCACCTTCCAAGGGACAAGAGTGTCAGGGAGGTTTGTGACACAGGGGACAGGCTGTGTGATGTGTGGCCAAATCCACACACCTCCTGGCTGCTCCAGCAGGGATAATCCTCCTCCTCCCACCACCCACCTGCCACCTTTGCCCACACCAGAGATTGGCCTCTCACCCCACAGGAGGGCAGCTCAACAGCTAAAATAACAGAAAACTTGTTATCAGGCAAAGGAATGCCATTTTTCCAGCTGGAATTGCTGCTGTTGGAGCTGGCTGACCAGCTGGAATGCCGGTTTCCACACCAGCCATCCCCACCTCAGGGTCACACACCCCCGTGCCCAACCCGTGCCAGGAGGGAGCACAAAGGATGCTGGAATCCAGAAGGATGAATGATTTGGATAACTGCTGCTAACTCCATTATTTCCCTGCATCCAGGCCGGAGCCCACACTGCCAGAGTGAGAAAGGCCATTGGAGTGATCTTTCAGGGCTGAAAAGAAGAATATCTCCAAAATCCAGCATGAAAGGCTGTTCTAGGAAATCCAGCTCTCGCTGCTGACTCAATAGGTCAGTATGAAAGCCGAGCACATAATTCATACAGAATAATTCCTCCTAGTTTCCTCTTTTTTCCTCCCCCTGCAGAAATGATCATTCTCATTTCGATAACCCAGAGCAAATCCATCCTGTTGGAATGGGAGCCCGGGGCTGTGCTTTTAATGAAGCTGGAGCAGCAGTTTGCAGAAGGATCTTTCCATGCCACCAGGGTTTTTTTGTGCTAATGACTTTTCCTCTCGCACCTCCGGGTGTTTTTCAAAGAGCTCCAGCCCTGCTGTAACCCAGGGAACTCCAGGCAGGGGCAGGGAGAAGCCCTGTCACATTGAGGAAGTGCCTTCCTTCCTGTGATGGATGAAAAGCAAGCAGCAAAGAGCCCGAGGGCATGGATGGCTCAGGGACCAGGTGATGGATATGGAGCTTCTGAGAGGAGGGTTGGGATCTATCCCAGTCAGGGGAGGGCACAGAGCCTTTATTTGGTGCATGCAGAGAGAGGAGAAGGTGGATCCAGCTCCTACTCTGCACCTTGGGACCTGGACTGTCTCTGAAGGGGACACACCTGGGCTGGGGCACTGAGAAGGAGCTGCACCACGGCTCAGGGATTCCCAGGAGAAATGGTGATTATGAACTGCAAATGTCTGAGCTGCAGCTGAGACAACTCCAGTTCCAAAGGTCCCAGGAGTTCTCAGCTCCTGCCCACTCCTTGGAATACATTTGCATTCCCATGCAAGAGAAAAGCAGGAAGCAGTCCCGGTGCAGCACACAGGGATGGATAACTGTGAAGGGCTGGGAACCTTCCACTGAGCAGCTCTTCCTGCAGAGAGGTGCTGGTGGGGCAGGGAATTCTGATCCAGTGATGTGCTGGAGGGCACTGCAGTGCCTTCAGCAGGGAGAGGAGGGCCAGGAACATTCCAGAAGAGCTGGCCCATACACGAGCACAGGAACGTGAGGGGTAAGTGCAGCTTCTCTGGTTTCCATCGGGAGCACTGGGGACTTTGTGGGCTGCTGTAACATAACCCAGGCTGGGTCCCTGAGCATCACAGCTCCTTCCACCCCAGCACTGCCTGTGCTGCCTGTCTTGCTGCAGCCTGCACTGGGGAAAAGGGAGACAGGAGAAGAGGCCAGCACAAACTCACATTTAAAGGATATTCTTAGATAGACTTAAAATCCCTGTGTTTTGGACAGACCAAAACAAGCTCTGCCTTCAGCACCCCTGCTACAAAACCAGCATTGTCCTTCCAGCCAAAGGACACTGTAATTCTTGTGGAAAGGACAGCTTGGGAAAGTGGGAGGACCAAAACTTCCCTCAAAAAGTGATTTCTGGTTATGTAAGAGCTCCATCTTGGAAACTCCACTTACACAGAGTGAGCTATCGGGATCCTATCAGAAGGAATCTGAAATCCTGTCTTCCTCCATCCTCCATCCTGTACTGCACCGCATTTCTGCAACCCCAGCACCTGAGCTGGAGGGAATCAAGGACACCTTGGAGAAGTGGGGCCTGGCTCTGGCAGTGGCTCCAATGCAGGCTGTGTGCTGGTCTGTGCTGGCACAAGGCTGAGGTGCTGTCCAAACCATGACCACCACAATCCCTCTGCTCCAGCTGGGGCCACCACAATCCCTCTGCTCCAAACTGGCCACCACAATCCCTCTGCTCCTGGAGCCACCACAATCCCTCTGCTCCAGCTGGGGCCACCACAATCCCTCTGCTCCAGCTGGGGCCACCACAATCCCTCTGCTCCTGGAGCCACCACAATCCCTCTGCTCCAGCTGGGGCCACCACAATCCCTCTGCTCCAGCGGGGGCCACCACAATCCCTCTGCTCCTGGAGCCACCACAATCCCTCTGCTCCAGCTGGAGCCACCACAATCCCTCTGCTCCTGGAGCCACCACAATCCCTCTGCTCTGGCTGGGACCCTGGGGCTGCCCTGTCCATGGGGACATCCTGGAGCAGCCCTGGGCAGGGCAGCAGCTGCTCCAGGCACACCCTGCCAGGCCCAGCCCTCAGCACAGCCCCTGTCCCCGGCTCTGCTGGCACATCTGGGCTGGGATCTGCCTGCACATCTGGGCTGGGATCTGCCTGCACAGCTGGGCTGGGATCTGACCGCACATCTGGGCTGGGATCTGCCTGAACATCTGGGCTGGGATCTGCCTGCACAGCTGGGCTGGGATCTGCCTGCACAGCTGGGCTGGGATCTGCCTGCACATCCCTGTTGGCTTTTCACACCCTGGAGGTGCTGTGCTGGAACCAAGGGGCTCTCCTGGGGCTCTGGGGGCCCTGATGCACAGGACCCCGATGATCCTGGCTCAGGCAGGGCAAGCTGCCATCCACAGGGCTCCTGAACAGATTCTGCTCCACAGGAGAGCACTGAAACTGCTTGTTACCCTTCAGTACTGCACTGCCAACATGGCAGGAGTTCTGGAGCTCCACATCCTGCTGGTCCCGAGCCAGTGCTGGTGTCTGTGCCCACACCATGGTTAATATACAACTGTGATAAATCCCCTGGGGATAATCAAGGAGCTGTGACACTGCTCTAGCTTAATAGAAAGCAAAAGAATTTACTCTTCATTTATGGCTTAAAAAACCCACAGACCTGAGAAGGAAACACAAATCTCAAAAGAGAATCAAAACAGTCTCATATGCTGTTGTGAGTGCTCCAGGGTCAGAGTTAAGGTTGTTCTGCTGTGAGGAAAAATGTGTTTACTTACATTTAAGAAGAGTATTTGTGGGCTGTGGGGAAGAAAGTTGACATGTCTTTCAGTCTGCCTTTCTCTCCTTGGCTTTTGAAGATAACAGAGGTAAAGATCCATTTTCCTCACAGAGGCATGAGCTGCCTTTTCAAACCTCAGTGTTAATCTCCCGATAGACTGGGGATAGGTGGGTGCTGCAAAGAGCTTTTCTGAGCCTAAAATCCAGTTTAGCCAGATTACTGAGGGCGGCTGTGCTGGGGTCCTGCAGCTGCTGTGGTGCTGGATCACCCAAAACCTCTCATCCTGTTTAGTCCCAACACCAGCCTGGACAAGGAGCTCATTGCAATGTGCAAACTGAAGGCAGCTCACTGAAAAAGCAGTGCTTTGGGTGATTTGGGGATCAATGCCAGTTCTTGTGGTAAATGTCACCTTCTGCACACCCAGGGTAAACCCTGACTGACACAACCCACATCAGAAAAGGCTTTGGGAGCCCTGATATGCAGACAATCCTGGGAGACTGCAGTGAAGAGAGACAAAGAACACAGAACGGAACACCCAGGGCACACAGAGCATCCCAGGGCACACAGAGCATCCCTGAGCATCCCTGAGCACAGCCAGGGCACACAGAGCATCCCTGAGCATCCCTGAGCACAGCCAGGGCACACAGAGCATCCCAGGGCACACAGAGCATCCCTGAGCACAGCCAGGGCACACAGAGCCAGCCCTGAGCCACTCTGAGCACACAGAGCCTTCAGGGCTGGCAGGGGAAGGGCAGCTCCCCCAGGAATTCCCCCTGTGGAGTGAACCCACCCCGCTGGCACACAGGGTGTTTCAGCAAGGCAAAGCAACATCTCAGCTGATCCCTTCCCTCTCCTGCCCTGCTCTGGGACACGCAGCATGCCCCGCTCCTTGCTCCTTCCTCACCCTCCCCAACTTCCTATTTATTCTCCCAGTGATGTCACGCTTAAGCTACGTCAAAGTATAATCCAATTTGACTCCAAGAGGTTTCCTGTCCTGAGCAACTCCTCAGGCTTTGGTCTTTAGGAAGAATGGACATATTTTTACACAATTTTTCTTTGGAAGAACAGACAAAATGCTCTTCTAGCTACTAAATTACACAAAGATAGAAACCCCAAATTTCCAAGGCAACTGTTGCTGCAAACAGGCTGAGCTGGAGGAGAAGGAGGAGAAGGAGAAGGAGAAGGAGAAGAAGAAGAAGAAGAGGGAGAAGAAGAAGAGGAAGAAGGAGAAGAAGGAGAATCATGTGTAGGACCACAGTTGTGTCTACTGACACTTTGGGAAGGCAGGATCCCTTAGGAATGAGCAGCACTNGAAGAAGGAGAATCATGTGTAGGACCACAGTTGTGTCTACTGACACTTTGGGAAGGCAGGATCCCTTAGGAAGGAGCAGTGCTGGGTCACACAGCTCTGGGAACACAGTTGGGTTTATGGACACTTTGAAAAGCAGGATCCCTTAGGAAGGAGCAGTGCTGGGTCACACAGCTCTGGGAACACAGTTGGGTTTATGGACACTTTGAAAAGCAGGATTCCTTAGGAAGGAGCAGTGCTGGGTCACACAGCTCTGGAACACAGCTGGGTTTATGGACACTTTGGGAAGGCAGGATCCCTTAGGAAGGAGCAGTGCTGGGTCACACAGCTCTGGAACACAGCTGGGTTTATGGACACTTTGGGAAGGCAGGATCCCTTAGGAAGGAGCAGTGCTGGGTCACACAGCTCTGGAACACAGCTGGGTTTATGGACACTTTGGGAAGGCAGGATCCCTTAGGAAGGAGCAGTGCTGGGTCACACAGCTCTGGAACACAGCTGGGTTTATGGACACTTTGGGAAGGCAGGATCCCTTAGGAAGGAGCAGTGCTGGGTCACACAGCTCTGGAACACAGCTGGGTTTATGGACACTTTGGGAAGGCAGGATCCCTTAGGAAGGAGCAGTGCTGGGTCACACAGCTCTGGAACACAGCTGGGTTTATGGACACTTTGGGAAGGCAGGATCCCTTAGGAAGGAGCAGTGCTGGGTCACACAGCTCTGGAACACAGCTGGGTTTATGGACACTTTGGGAAGGCAGGATCCCTTAGGAAGGAGCAGTGCTGGGTCACACAGCTCTGGAACACAGCTGGGTTTATGGACACTTTGGGAAGGCAGGATCCCTTAGGAAGGAGCAGTGCTGGGTCACACAGCTCTGGAACACAGCTGGGTTTATGGACACTTTGGGAAGGCAGGATCCCTTAGGAAGGAGCAGCACTGGGTCACACAGCTCTGGGCTGTGCCCATCCCAGCGTGCCTGGCAGGAGGAGGATCCAGCTGGGATCCAGACTGTTTGGGCCAGGGCTGGGTGAGCAGCAGGCAGCAGAGGGACCAGAGCTGGGCTGGGCTGTGGAGCACAGTCACATCTGCAGGCTGTGTGCACGCTCCGGCACGGGCTGGGGCTGCACACCTCGCCTGCTTCCTGCTGTGCCAGCACCCACAGCCACAGCCACGAGATCAAGTTTTAGATGAAGGCAAGAGTTTGGGGTTGATTCTCTTTTTCTGCTTGCTTTGCAGCGAATGACATGACCAATGTCAGCAGAGTTGCTGATGCTGCCTCGAGTCAGGGCTGTGATTCACCGGGGGAAGGGCCCGGGCCGGTGCGGCGGCCACTGGGAGCGGAGAGCTCCCGGCCCCAGGTGTTAGCAGAGATAGCCAAGCACATTTTACACCCCAAATACAGCAATCCTCTCTGCTGCCCTGGCACTTTTCCTCTGCTGTCTCGGGGGGCTGTGCTGACATTCACCTGCTGTGCTCCCAATCTCCACGGAACACCCGAGCTCTGCTGCTTGGGGCCAATGGGGCACAGAACAGGGAAAAACCTCCTGCACTGGAAGCTGAGGGGAAAGTGTCCAGCCAAACCTCGGGCTGGCGGCTCTGATCTGCTGCTCGTGGACTGAGCCAGGCCCAAGGAGGTGCCTCAGTGTGTGTGTGCAGGCAGGGCAGCACAGGCAGTGCTCCTGCCACAGCCCTCCTTAAGGCACCATGCAAGCCCCCACCTCCTCCTCAGGTGATTTAACTCTTCCCAGGCAGTTTACTCCTGGCCACTGGAAGTTCTTCCTCAGGCAGCTCAGGGAACAAAGAGAGAACAGCACAAAGCCTGTGCAAAAGCGGGGAAAAACCAGCGTTTTCTTGCCTTCTCCCTCCGAGACCTGTGTCTACCGGAAAATATTTACAGCAGAGAAAGGTGAGATAGCAGGAGTAATTAGCACTGAGAGGGCTGGCATAGCCAGCTGGCAGATGTTTATGGATATATATAAACCCCAAAGATCCTGCCACCACCGTGTGTTTTGCCTCTTGCACTCTCGGAGTTGAGGTTGTCATGACAGCAGCCCCCCTTCCTCTCCTCATGCCACCATTCCCAGCCTCGACTTTAATCTTCATCATTTTAAGAACTTTTGTCACCATGGCAACATGACACAGACTTTTAAAAATATTTTCTAGCACAACTCAAAGGACTGCCTTTCCTGCACGGGTTCCCTTTAAACCTCCAGGAAGAAAACATTTGGGGTTGGGTTGTGCCCACCATGGAACCGAGCGTGAGACCGCCCTGGGTGTGAGACAGCAGCGCCAGGAGCTGGTGGCATCGTCACCTCCAGGAACAGCAACACAAGGACTGGGGCCAGGGCATCTTCCAGAAGCTCTGGGACTTTGGAGGGAGCTCTCCTTTGCTTTTCCATGGGGTTTGTGTTCCCACATGACCCCAGCTCAGGTTTTCCACAGGATGTCTCGGTACAGTTTGGAAAAGGGAAGGAAAACAAGCCCCCAGAGCTGTAAATAGGCTGGGTGTCTCTTTCTCCAGGGGAATTAGATATCTTACCTGCTCAGGCTGCCTCTTATCTGCATCTTTGGGAATTGTAGTCCTTCGGAGAGGCTTGCAATGAATCACTGCTGGAAGTAGGTCACGGGCTTTTTTGGACGTTTAAGAATGACCACAGTCATCAGACAAAAGCTCTGCCTCGCTCAGGAGCTAAACATAGATGTGCCAGGGAAAGGAATAGCTGGGATGCTGAGGGGAAAGGAGGTCTAAATCCCTGGAAAAGGGCCAAGACACACCGGTGGTTGGAAATTGGGGCCTGCAGGCCTGGAAATGGCTCCAGAGGGGCACTGGGAGGGGCAGGGTCTGTGCTGGCCCAGGGTAGGATTGCCCCTGGAGCAGCAGCATGGGCAGGTGATGGAGGCCTGACTGAGCCAGGGGCTGTGGGTGAGGCTGCAGCCTCTGCCAGGAGGGCTCTGCTGTGCTCTGAGCAAATCCTGCCCGGGCCGAGTGGGAAAACAGCCTGGAATGCACTGAGCCCCCAGGGCAACAGGCAGAGCAGGCAGCTGGCCTGGAGCAGCACCCAGCAAACACAGCTGGCAGCACTGCTCAGGCTGTGCCAGTGCCCAGGGCAGTGCCAGCACCCAGGGCAGTGCCAGAGACCAGGGCAGTGCCAGCCTTGTCCCTGCTCAGGCTGTGCCAGTGCCCAGGGCAGTGCCGGCACCCAGGGCAGTGCCAGAGACCAGGGCAGTGCCAGCCTTGTCCCTGCTCAGGCTGTGCCAGTGCCCAGGGCAGTGCCAGCACCCAGGGCAGTGCCAGTGCCCAGGGCAGTGCCAGTGCCCAGGGCAGTGCCAGAGCCCAGGGCAGTGCCAGACACCAGGGCAGGGCCTGCCTTGTCCCTTGCATCCTGCTCAGGCAGTGCCAGAGCCCAGGGCAGGGCCAGCCTTGCCCCTGGACCGGTTTCCAGAGAGGACATTCCGAAGCTGTGCCAAGGAAGGGGATCCCAACCCTTTTCCTCCCAGCTGTCCCCAAAGCTGGGCAGTGCCCTGGCTCTTTGGAAGTTGTTTGATTCCACAAAGTGACAGCCTCAGCACAGTCTGAAGGTCCCTGCTCAGGAGGAAGTTCAGCACCAGTAAATTAAATCACTTCTTGTTTCAGAGCTGTTGTCTTGGAGCTGGTCTGATGCTCCCTCTGCAGCATTTAGAGCGGATCCACTGAACGTCTGGTGTGCCACAGGTGCCTCCCTGTCCCCCTGCCAGAGCCCGACCTGGAACCAGGGACTGCCAGCTCTGTTTGTATCCATAAACACACCACCAGGACATGGCAGAGACACACTCACATCAAGGACAGGCTCCTCAGTGAGAAAGGGAATTGTCTTCTCAAAATTCTGACTGCCTGCAGAACAGCTCTCGTTCCCAATTTCAGAAAGAAATCAGCAGCAACCTTTGTTTCCTCATTCCTTTCAGTCCCACCTGATTTTTTTTGTTTGAAATTCAGAACAGATTTTTTAAAATCCGAGCTTGATCCCTAGGGATCCACACAATTAACAGCTGAGGTTGAATATGAACTCTTTAGGTCCCGCCCTGGAACTGCAAACTTGCTGAAGAACCAAGGAACCCCTGCAGTTTGCTCTTGATCAATTAACATCATTTCTTTAATCCTACCTGCATTTCAATCAGGACAGCAATGCACACACTTGTTATCTCTCTGATGAGCCAGTTTGGGTTTCTGTAGGAGCACAGGGGAAGAAGAGAGCCGAAAATGCACTCCCCAAAAGGAGCACGTGCCTGTTTGCCTGTGAAAGGTTCTCTGTGCTGGGGCAGCATGGGCAGGTGAGGCCCTGGCACAGCCCTGCGGTTCTGTTGGATTATTTTGTGTCCCAAAGCAGGAGCCGTGGCTGCTCCAGCCTGGCACAGCCTGCCAGGATGCTCTGTGCTCTGCAGGGACGCTGAGAGCTCTCACCTAACTCAATCCTGAGCTCTAATTCCATTACAACCACGGCAACCAGGCACAACTTCCAGCCCGGGCTCCTGGGATGCTGTCAGGGGCTGGGACGGGCAGGGAGGAAGCTCCTGGCAGGCCTGGAGCTGGGAATGTTTCCTGTGGCATGGGGCAGAGGGTGGGCACAGCTCACAGAGCTGGGGATGCTCAGCACCCCTGAGGGGCTGAGCAAGGAGATGCACTCTGGGCACTCCTTGCTTCTCCTGCATTTCAGAGAGGGCACAACAAAGGACTGGGGCAGAATCCTTGGCTGCAGGCCTGGAGGGACTGGGAAGAGCTGTGCCAGACTGTGGGCACAGGGAGCACAAACTCCAAGGGCTTTGTCAGTGCTCTGGCAGAGAACACCCAGCAAAGATGGAATCATCTCAGCAGTGACGATTTCCCTGCCCAGACTGACACAGATGTGTTTTAATGCAGTGTCACATGCCACTGGCAGCCCTGTGACAGGGACACAAATGTCCTGGCAACAACAACAATGCAACCTTTTCCTGCTGCACCTGAGAGGAGACAAATCCCACGGGAACAGCACCAGGAAAGTGAATCCTGAGAAGCTGCACCTCCCATAACCTTGGGATGCACACCCGAGGCTGCTCCAATCCCAGCAGGAGAGCAAAAGGAGGAAGTCCTGGGTGAATTCTTTATTTCCTGGAAGAATCTAGGGCAGGGAAAACTGTTTTTTAACTAAGAAGCAGCCTAGATGATATTTATGAAAGTATGAGGGATTAATCCCTGTTGTGGTTGTACATAGATTTCATAGATTGTATTAAAAATGTACTCGGGCAGAACAAAGACATTGAAAAGCAGTATTTAAACTCTACCTAAAATATTCCATCCCCTCCACTGATATGTGCTGGGCAGGAAGAGAGTCCCCAAAGGCTGCCATTTTAATTAGAAATCCAACAGGAAATGCTGCCTGATGAGAGCTATCAGGGCAAGAGTCCCAGGAGCCACAGCCGGGGAAAAGGAGAAGACCTTTGAGGGGGGTAACCCACCAAGATCCCAGCAATGACACAAACAGCAGAGAAACAGCTGGGGTCATGCAGAATTGTAGGGTCAGGAGGAGTTCAGGGGTTATAAACCATCCCTGTGCCTGCAGCTGTGCCTCAGAGCTAGGACTGGGACAGGACAGAATCCCATCCAAATGCCCAGGATTTCTGTCCTTGAGATCATCTTCCAGCTGGATTTGTTCTTGTAGCAAACCTATAGATCCATCCCAATCCTACAGCATCCTCCCAGACGTACAGATCCCAACCAAACCTACAGCTCCATCCCAAACCTACAGATCCATCCCAGTCCTACAGCTCCATCCCAAACCTACAGCCCCATCCCAAACCGACAGATCCACCCCAATCCTACAGCCCCATCCCAAACCTACAGCTCCATCCCAAACCTACAGCTCCATCCCAGTCCTACAGCTCCATCCCAAACCTACAGATCCATCCCAGTCCTACAGCTCCATCCCAAACCTACAGCTCCATCCCAATCCTACAGATCCATCCCAAACCTACAGCTCCATCCCAAACCTACAGCCCCATCCCAAACCTACAGATCCATCCCAGTCCTACAGCTCCACCCCAAACCTACAGCTCCATCCCAGTCCTACACCCAATCTTTGCTATTTTCCTTCTAAAATGCCTTTGCTGCTGCATCTCTGGAGTTTTCCTTTTAATCCTGCTGGAAATGGGGTCCTGACTCACTCCTCTCCTGGCCTGACCTCCCTCACCCAGCAAAGACAGGGAATAATTTATTTTGTCTATGTGATAGCCCTGATACCCCCAGGAACCCCCAAAGTGCCCCTGGAAGGGGCTCCCTGTGGAAGGGGCTCCAGGAACCCCCAAAGTGCCCCTGGAAGGGGCTCCCTGTGGAAGACGCTCCCATGGTTGCTGTCTCCACGTGCATTTCCTGGACTGCTTTTGGAATTTGCTGCTTTTTCAGTTTCATTGCCTGCCCCTATCTTTGCTGAATATAGCAGGAAAAATTAATACAGAACACATCTTTTCCTAGCTGACTTGTTACTTTACAGGGTTTTGTTTTGTTTTAATCTCTTCCCTTTAAAGGAAAGAATGCTAAGCTTTTCCTTTCTTCCAGGTCGTTCTCATCAGATTTCTCTGAATTCCCTTTACTCTCTGGTGTAGAAGTAGCCCAAGAAACAAAAATTGGAATATTTTTAGACTCAGGTAACCTATAATGGCCATTTATATTATTTTTAGAGCCTGTCTCTACCCCGTGCTCCCTCAATCCCTGTTCTCTTTTCATCCCCTCCAGCCGAGGAGCAGAAGGAAAGAAGTTATAGACAAGCAGCTTCTATAGAGAAGCAGCTTCTATAGAGAAGCAGCTTCTATAGAGAAGCTCCACTACAAAACACAAATGGAGCAGCTTTGTGTACTCATGTTTACTCTGCTTGGTTCTTGTTCAGTCTAAAAGAAACTCGGTCCTGTGGGTATTCAAATCCTGCTCTCTGCACCTGTCCTGCCTTGCCCTCTATGGTCTGGATCATTCTCCAAGCTGATTTAATGGCACCCCATTGCTGTGAACCCCCAGGCCAGCAGCAGGAAAAGTATGGTAGCAGCACTGACAAATGACCAGGGGGGATGGCAGCACTGATCATTCCTTGAACCCTTCTGGGGGTTCATTCACAGACATTCTGGGGGGACAGGCTGTGCCCACATGGCTACACCTGCCCTGGAAAGCAGCAAAGGGCTGCACTGCACCCTGGAGATGTGCAGCACACCCTGTTCAAACCCTGGCACTGGCTGCAGCACTGGCTCACAGAGGCAGCACTGGATTTATTTGGGAGGGCTCAGGGTCTCAGGGAATCGCTCCTGGCTGCAGCACTGGCTCACAGAGGCAGCACTGGATTTATTTGGGAGAGCTCAGGGTCTCAGGGAATCGCTCCTGGCTGCAGCACTGGCTCACAGAGGCAGCACTGGATTTATCTGGGAGAGCTCAGGGTCTCAGGGAATCATTACTGGCTGCAGCACTGGCTCACAACAGCAGCAGGCCAAACTGCAGCAGGGCTGGATCCGTGCCCTTGAGAGCAAGCCCTGCTGGAAGAGGGACGGAGAAGGCACCAGTGCAGGGCTCCAGTGCTGTGCATTTCCTATCATGGGTGTCTTTTCCAAGAGTACTCCAAGCCAAGGTGAAATTATAATTCAGTGTCAGATGGCTAGGAATGAATCCCTGACCCCAGAAAGCTTTGGCAGGGCCAGAAATGGGAGCAGCTGCACCCTATGGGATAAGGGAACCAGCAGGGCAGGAGGGACACCTCCCAGGCAGCATTAAATACTTCTCTGGGAAAGCTTTGACACTCAATGGTTTCTTGTTTCAAGCAACACCCCCAAGTTCTTTCTTTGTACTTATGGGGCTCTGACCTCTTCAAACAGAACCAGGACTGGACTTCTGCCAGAGCAACACGGGGTGAGCAAGTTGGGCTGCTCTAAAAGCCAGAACTTCAGAGTTTCTCAGCAGCTTATGAAGGTTCTGAACGTCAAAAAAACAAAGTTAAACTGAGCATAGGATGAGGAAAATGCAGGGCATTAAATCTGACCTCTTCAGATTTCCAGGCCTGGATGGGAGAGCCCAGCTGTGAGTCTGCCCTGACAGTTTAGGGCTCAGAACCCTGAGATGCCAGGTCTGATCCCAGACCCTTGAAACCTCACAGAATAGAAGAGTTTGCCTCCTTCCACTAAACCTGGATTCACAGCACCAGCATATTCCAGAGTTTAGTGTCCATGGTGGGTGGGTGAGACCTGGGAATCCAGTGAAGTTTCTCTTCATGGCCACCTAGGAACTGGTGACTTCCTCCAGGGAATTTGCTCAACAGCACATGGATGAATGTGGGCACTCCCAAGGGCAGTAAACAAAACAATCTGAGGGATGGAATTGCACAGCCCCCAGTGGGAAGACTGAAAACAGAGAAACAGATGTCTGATATCCCAGTCACTGGTCTGGATTTCCCTAAAGCAGCAGGAGCCTCCAGCTCTGGAAGGGCTGGAGTGGTGTTCAAATGTTTGGTGAGTGATTGGTGTTTGAAGCTGAGCTTTGTAACTCCCCAGCACAGAGACAAAAGATGATCTGAACATCAGGAGTTCATGATGGATTCCAGCTGTGCTCCAGATACCGTGGACTTCTGACAAGACAAAGAATTTGGGGATTGTCTCTTCTTCAGATCTGCTAGATGGTGAAAAGGGAGTGAGGAGGGAAGTGTTGAGGAACATGAGGGAAGAGGTGAAGGGGCAGAATGTATTGGGATGCAATCAGAGAAAACCCTAAACTGAACCTCAAGGGAAGAAACCAACTGGAAGGGTCTTTGCCCCATCCCTGGTAGTGCCAGGCCAGGCTGGACAGAGCTTGGAGCAGCCTGGGACAGTGGGAGGTGTTCCTGCCCATGGCAGGGGGTGGCACTGGATGGGCTTCAAGGTCTCTTCCAACCCGAACCAGTCTGATTCCATCATTCTATGCCCAGCAGCATCACCTTGCTGAAGGGAAGGCAGGAGCCCACATATTTAGGGCATCAGGAATCAGGGTTGGTGGAGAGCACAGGAGGCTCCTGTGGGCAGCCGTGGCCGCACCCCAATCTGCCCAACCCAGCCCGTCCTGGCTGTGACTCTGCAGCCAAGGTGACCTGGCAAAGCCACCAAGGGCAGTGCCAGGCAGGGCCAGCAGCCAGCTGAGGGTGGCCAGTCCGTGCTGTGCCCTGAGGGCTCGGGCAGCCCCTCAGCAGGCAGGGTATCCTGCTCTCAGCACTGACCAGGGCTCCAGGGAGCAGCAGGATCTCTCCCGGCCATCCCGGGGAGCGCTGGCAGTGCCCTTGCCTGGCACAGCTGGCTCCCAGTGCTGCCAGCGGGACGCAGGGGAGGGCACAGCTTTGCTGTCCCCCTCCCAGGAGGCCCCAAGGACTTAGACAGGGTCACTCACAGGGACCCACCAGAGCTGCCACATCGCCAGGCTGCCACCGGGAGTCAGGCACCGCCCGCCCTCACGGGGCTGTCCCAGGCTCTGCCCCTGCTTGTTCCTGTCACTTCCCTGATGCCAGCGCTAGCATCTGAAGCTGGCAGCTGCCTCCCATCCATCAGCACAGCCCCTGCTCCGTGCCAGCTGTCAATTAAGCTGGCACAGGGCTGCAGCCCTCCCACCTTCTTGCTGCACGGAGCACGGGAGCAGCAGCCTCAGGCAAGGGGCTGGGTGCTGGCTGGGGGGCACAGCCAGCTCTGCACCCCCTGCAAGCCAGAGATGGCAGCAGGAAGGAGCCCCTGTGTGGGTGCTGATGTCCAGCCTGCCTGCAGGGATAGAATATTCTCCAGCCCTCTGAGCTTGGGCTTTCCACTTCCATCACTGGGGAAACAGCCTCGCCCCACAGAACAGCTTCTCCACTCTTCCCAAAGAGCACAGGGAGTTCTGGGGTGGTATCCAACAGCTCGTGTCTTCCCCAGGAAGGAGAGAGCACGAGGGAGTGCAGGCAGGCGAATTTTGTTCTCCAAATGACCAGAAAAATCGCTGGCTAATCAAAACAGGAGCTGCTCCACTGATTGTAGCACCGGCTCCTCTCCCTTCCCAACCCCACCTTAGCTGATCAGGGTCAGCTGCTGGCCTCTGCAGCTCTTCCCCTCTGCCTGGAGAGCCTGCAGAGGTGGGGAGGGAAGGCTGGAGGAGCAGCTCATCCTGGGGAACCGTTCCTCAGAGCCCCCCAGCGCTGCCACCCTCGGGAGCTCCCCCTCTGTTCCCGGAACCCGGGGTGTGAGGGCAGCCAGGAGCAGGAGGATGCAGGAGGATGCAGGAGGATACAGGAGGATACAGGAGGATACAGGAGGATGCAGGAGGATACAGGAGGATGCAGGAGGATGCAGGAGGATGCAGGAGGTGCAGGAGGATGCAGGAGGATGCAGGAGGATGCAGGAGGATGCAGGAAGATGCAGGAGGATACAGGAGGATGCAAGAGGATGCAGGAGGAGGCAGGAGGATGCAGGAGGATGCAGGAGATGTAGGAAGATACAGGAGGATGCAGGAAGATGCAGGAGGATACAGGAGCATGCAGGAGGATGCAGAGGGATGCAGGAGGATACAGGAGGATGCAGGAGGATACAGGAGGATACAGGAGGTGCAGGAGGATACAGGAGGATGCAGGAGGATACAGGAGGATGCAGGAGGATACAGGAGGATGCAGGAGGTGCAGGAGGATACAGGAGGAAGCAGGAGGATGCAGGAGGATGCCCCAGGGGTGCCCTGCTCAGGTGTTTAAGGTCTCTGTGATGTCCCTGACACTCAAAGGGACACATATCCACCTGGTTTTCCTCCCAAAGCAGCAGGGATCCCCTGCCCTGGCTGTGCAGCTGCCCACGGGCTGGGAGCAGGGTCCAGCGAGCCCCCACTTCCCAGCACAGATGGGAACTGCTGCCAGCAGCTGCAGGTCCCCAGCCAGCACTGTGCAGCACCGCCAGGCTGAAGGCTGCAGATAAGGGGAGAGTGCTCTGAGATAAGGCTCCTTCCAAAGTCAGGGGCTCCTGGAGGAGTTTGCTGCGTGCTGTGGCTCAGGGAGGAGAGGAGGGAGAGGCTAAAGACCAGAGGAACATGTTCCAGCCAGGAACATGCATTCCCAGCACTCACAGCCAGCCAGGATGGAACTGAAGGGGTTTTTTCCACCTTCCCAAAGTGGATTTTGTTCCTTCTTCCCTGCCAGTTGCTCAAATGACCTTGAAGAGGAAAAGGAGAGGAGCAAAAAGTCTGTGCACAAGAAGCATCGTCCTGGTGTGCTTGTCCCTCGTGTCCAGCAGTGTTACTGCCCTGGGACACGAGAGGAGATCCAGGGAGGCTCTCTCCAATTCCCTGGAGTGCAGCTGCACTCTGCCAACCACATCGTGGGGGGAACTGCTGGATGGACAGCCCAAAAAATGTGACAAATATTGCTGCTGACCACAGCCCCTAAAGATCAAACAGTGCCATGCCAGGACAGCCCTTCCCCAGCTCTCCCTTCTCCTTTCCCCCCTCACCCTGCTGCCCTCCCCTCTCTTTCCTGCTCCAGAGCTGGACTGGCTCTGCCTTATGCTCAACACAAAACACCAGTGTGTCTTTCAAGTCTGCAGGGAAGAGAGCTAGAGTGGAAGTTCTTATCTGTCCTTCTCACAAGCCTGAGGTTATTTATCAGCTGGAGAGGCTCCTGGTGGGATGTCTGTGGCTGCTGGCAGGGAACAGGGCTGGGGAGGGAGCTCAGAGGGACAAGGCTCACCCCCATTCCTGTGGGGAGGAGCACTGGAGAAGGAATGAGCACCCTGGATCACGGATTTTTCACTTGAATCATGATCTTTTTTTTTCTTCTCTCTCCACCCGTATGCAAAGGACAGCCCTTGTCATCCTTCCTGTGCATGCCAGAGTAGATGGGAACAGAGAGGAAGGTGCTGGCTCCACTCTGCACCTCCCATGGCTGCTCCAGCACAGGGCAGGGACACAGGGAGATGCAGGGAGAGGGCAGTGCTGGGCTCACATGACACCCAGAGCTCAGCAGTGCACTCAGTTACTCCAGGCCACCAGAGGAACATCCCCTCCAGCTGACAGGAGCCTCTGGACTTCGGCTGCCCCAAGTTTGTGTAATTAACTGCACAATCCCCAATTCCCTGCAGCCTCAGCAAGAGGCACAGCCATGGGATAAAGTGTGATTAGTGGCTGTTTGGGTGATGCACACTGGAGAGGAAGCTAATCAGCCCTATTGCAGGGACAGCCTCTCCAAACTGGGCTGCACCGAGCAAATCAAGAGGAATTAACACCCGGCGCTTTGCTGGGTGAAAAAAATATATAAACGAAGAAAAAACAAACACAGCTGCTGCATCTTAACTGCTCTCTGCCCTCTCCAGGGAGCTGAGGAAAAGCAGGCCTGCCAGTTACTTTAGGGGACATGATCCTCACAGGGGGTGCAAGGAAGCAGTGCTGCTGCTCCTTGAGTGACTGCCAGTGCCAGCACAGAGAGAGGCTCTCCCAGAGTTAACTCCCCCTCTGGAGCAGAGCTCGGGTGATCCCAGGGGAGGGCAGGCTCCAGCTGCTCCCAGGCTCTGCTGCCTTCAGCCACCTTCAGCTCCTGACCCACCCTTAGCTGCAGATCCCCCCTCACAGCAGCCTCCTCCTGCTCCAAGTCCATTCACACACACAGACCCTGATTCTTCCTTCGTGGCCCATCCTGGCTGGATCCCAACCTCAGAAACGCCCTCCCCAAATTTCTGCCTCCATCCTGAGCCGCAGGAATCAGACCACCAGAGAAACCACGATCCCACCCTCACTCTGCTCATATCCCCGATCACCCCAAGGCCACTGGATACATCCCAAGCCCCAAAGCAGGTATTTCTATAGACAGCTCTGTGCCCAAATCCAAACCCAAAAGCAGGTATTCCTACAGACAGACAATGTGTGCCCTAATCCCAAACCCCAAAGCAGCTGTTCCTACAGACACTGTGCCCTAATCCCAAACCCCAAAGCAGGTGTTCCTACAGACACTGTGTGCCCTAATCCCGAACCCCAAAGCAGGTGTTCCTACAGACACTGTGTGCCCTAATCCCAAACCCCAAAGCAGCTGTTCCTACAGACACTGTGCCCTAATCCCAAACCCCAAAGCAGGTGTTCCTACAGACACTGTGCCCTAATCCCAAACCCCAAAGCAGGTGTTCCTACAGACACTGTGTGCCCGAAACCGACACCCCTGTCCCGCTGTT
>VWYP01022030.1:132465-169759 GCA_013400435.1 Pycnonotus jocosus | reverse complement strand
TGTGCCCTAATCCCAAACCCCAAAGCAGGTGTTCCTACAGACACTGTGTGCCCTAATCCCAAACCCCAAAGCAGGTGTTCCTACAGACACTGTGTGCCCTAATCCCAAACCCCAAAGCAGCTGTTCCTACAGACACTGTGCCCTAATCCCAAACCCCAAAGCAGGTGTTCCTACAGACACTGTGCCCTAATCCCAAACCCCAAAGCAGGTGTTCCTACAGACACTGTGCCCTAATCCCAAACCCCAAAGCAGGTGTTCCTACAGACTGATGAGCCGAGATAAAGACGTGCATGTCCCACCCTGGCTCTGGGCTCTGTTTCTGGCAGGGACAGCAGTGTCCCCCAGCCCCGGGGCACCCTGCAGAGGTGTGTGGGTGTCACAGCTCCCTGGGGTGGCTCAGGATGCCTGCTGGCTCCAGGGGGTCACTGAATTCCAGCTGATTCCTGTGAGGTGGTACTGCCTTCATTCCATGGCAGGAACATCGTGGCACTCCAGGCCCGCGGCTCAGAAGGGAGCCAGGAGAATTCTGGTGTTTCTGTTTTCACATCACATCTCTCACTTTTCTCTCTCCAGCTGTCACCAACGGCAGAATGTTCCCCCTGACGAGGCCTTCCCTGATTCCTGGCTTCTCCCTCATAAATACTGGATGAGCAAATGGCAAAGACACCATCAGCAGCAGCTCAGCAGGGCCAGTGTCACTGTCATGGGACATGTGGCACTGACACACTCTGTGGGAGCTGCCACCCACACCAGGCAGGGCCAGGGGTAGGCCAGGGGGCAGGTTCATGCAAAGCAGGGCAATTACCCTCCTCTCTTCAATTTTATGGCCCAGTCTTGTTGGGGAGCTTCTGGAGGAGCCTTATCCAGCTCCCAGCTCTGGCAGCTGCTGCTCTGCAGGATTTCTGGCTTGGGAAGGGGACACAGGTCCCAAAACACCCCTGGACCATGTGGGAGGCACTGGCAGAACAGAGAACAGGGGCCATGCCCTCCTCGGAGTGAAAAACTGGGGGGGAAGATCAGCAGCATTAGAATCCTTCCCAGGTGAAGTGGTGCTTGGGTGAAATCAATGAAAAAATGCTTGTATTGGAGTCCTAAATGCACCTCCAAGTCCTTTTCCCAGAAGGAAAAAATTTCCATGCATTGCAAAGAGATTTCAGAAACATTTTTCATACTAATGTGACTCTGGGCATGTGGAAATTGCCTCACTGTTTCCTCTAGCCCTTGGAGTATTCCTGCTTAAGCAAAAGTGGGAGAGGGAGGAGTTACAGCCCAAAATGAAGCTTAAAAATATGCCTCCTTATGAGAGAAGCAAGAATAAAATGTCATCTCTTAGCCCTGAAAAAGTTACCACATTGATTTCTGCTTCACAAAAATGAGGTTAAGTTGAATGCATTAAGCTGGCAAACTGGATAATTGCATGTCCTGAAACTGTCTTCCAAACAGCTCTTTTCACAGCAGGGCTCAGAAAATAACTTCATCAATGAGGCTGCTGCCCATTAAACCCTCACACACCTCTCTGGGTCAGGCTCTTGTCCTTCCTGAGACAGATTTCTCCTTCCTTCACCTCAGGCTGGTGGGGAAAGCAAGGCTGTTTTCTTCCATTGCCACACTTCTGGCAAGGACAAAAGTGGGTCAGCAGCAAAGCTGTCCTCAGGGCCGGGGGTTTCCAGCTCTGGCTCCCCAAACACACACCAATGGCAAACTGGAGTGGAAGCCAGAGCTGCTCAGAGGTAAAGCTTGGCCTCTGACCAAATCTGAGGGGGTTTGGTGCCCTGTGGAAGAGCATTCCTTCCCTTTTTCAGGGTGAGGGCACCAGGAGCCCAGACCTTTCTGCAGGGCTGGCACTGCCCTGTGCCCCTTCCCCTGCCCACAGCACAGCAGGATGCTCTGAGGGGACAGGAAGGAACTGCCTTCAATCTCTGCTGGCAGAAGGCAGCTCCTCACTGCCACGCTTCTCAAAATCCCCTTCTCCTGCACTAGCCAACTTGATTTTTGTCCACGGTGCTGTTGGGCCAAGCTCCTGCCTCATTCACACCCCTTACAGACCTGGCACGTTCCTCTCCAGCCCTGCCTTGCCGAGCACAAGTGAGGCAGGGAAATGCTGTTCTCTCTGGCTGTCTCATTAAAGTTTCCCACTTGATATGAATGCAATCAATAGCGCCTTCCTGGAAGAGCCTTTGAAGAGGAGCCATCAATTTGCACCCGCTTGCCAGGGCTAATGTGCCTCAGACAAACTGGCCTCCAAGTCTGGGCTGAGGTTGGCAGAACACCACTCTGTGGGACAAAACCAGGCTTGGCACTGGGTCAGGAGCCCAAGTTGTATCAGGAATCTCCCTGTGGAAGGTTCAAAAGCTGCCTCAGCTGTGCCCAGCACCAGCACTGTCTGTGTGTGCATCACAGATGATGTGCTGGCAGCAGGCTCTGCAGGCTGGGGGGCACAGACACACCCTGGGGTGCTCAGCTCCAGCTCCAGGGAGGGTGCAGCCCTTGCAGAGGCCTTCACAATGCTCCTTGTACAGAGCACAGCCCTAGTGAGGGGTAAATCTGTGCTCCCACACATTTCAGGGCTCTGCCCTGGCTGCTTCCCAAGCTCACAGCATTTGGGTGGGGTTTAGAAGTTCCCTTAAACTTGAATACAGCGTTGTCAAGAGCCC
Source organism: Pycnonotus jocosus (assembly GCA_013400435.1). Classification (NCBI taxonomy): domain Eukaryota; kingdom Metazoa; phylum Chordata; class Aves; order Passeriformes; family Pycnonotidae; genus Pycnonotus; species Pycnonotus jocosus. Next base: position 167,105 of record VWYP01022030.1, on the reverse strand, counting down.
TGTCCCTGTCCCAGCTGCTGCCCCTCTGCTCAGCCCTGGAGGGCTGTATCCCCTCCAGGCTCCTCAGGACAGGAGGGACACAGAGATCCCGAGGCTCTGGAAATGAGGAAGGGCCTGGAGCACCTCCCTGGAGAGAGGCTGAGGGAGCTGGGGCTGCTCATCCTGGAGAGGAGCCCCAGTGACAGGGGCCCTGAGCCCTGGGTGTCCCTGGGCATCACTGTGTGTCCCTGGGTGTCCCTGTGTGTCCCTGTCTGTCCCCATGTCTGTCCCTGGGTGCCCCCGAGTGTCCCTGGTCTGTCCCTGTGTGTCCCTGTCTGTCCCTGGGTGTCCCTGTCCCCATGTCTGTCCCTNTGTGCAGGGAGGGCAGAGCAGCCCCAGGCTCTGCTCCAGGCCCAGCAATGTCCCCAGAGCCCCGGGCAGGGCCTGAGCCCAGCAATTCCTGCACAGGGGCACAATTTCTGCCCTGGGCAGTGCCCAGCCCCGAGCAGAGCCCAGAGAGGCTGTGGGGTCTCCTCCCTGGGGATATCCCAGAGCCCTCTGGACACAATCCTGTGCCTGGGTGGTGCCTTCCAGGCTGACCCACCCTGTGACAACTGCTCAGCTGTCCCCTGTGTGCCAGCCCCGGGGCAGGCTGGGCTCCTGCAGGGCTGCAGCTGGCACAAACCCCATCGGCAAAACCTCAGCACACCTTGGGAAGTGACAGCGGCAGGAGCAGTCCTGGAGCCAGGCTGCAGCACATCCCCTGTGAGGAGCCTCTGTTGTTGTAACTGAGCACAGATAATGAAACCTCCAAACACAATGGCCTGAGGCAAAGGCCAGGCAGCTGGCACGATGGGCAGGGAGCTGAGGCAGCCGGTGCTGGCACAGCACAGGGCATGTGAGCAGACCCACAGAGGCCAGGGCCCCAGCTCCCGCAGGGATTAGGGATCAGCAGGACATTAGGGATCATCCACAGCCCCAGCCCAGCAGGAAAGCCCAGACATGGGGGCCCTGTGACCCCGAGACACAGCCTGGGCACAGCCCTGTCATTCCAGCCCTCCCCCAGGGCAGTGGGGTGCACTGCACAAGGGAGGGTTTAACCCCACTGCTGCTGCCCGGGGCACTGCCCAGCTGGTTCTGCCACACGGGCACTGCTGTGGAGGGAACAGAGCAGAGCAAAACCACCCCTGAGACAGCAAAGGGCTTTCACTGCCCAGAGTGGCTCTGAGCTCCTGTCATACAGACACTCTGTGCCCTAATCCCAAACCCCTATAGAGAGACAGCTCTGTGCCCTAATCCCACACCCCAAACCAGAGACAGCTCTGTGCCCTAATCCCAAACCCCAAACCAGGGACAGCTCTGTGCCCTAATCCCAAACCCCAAACCAGGTATTCCCACAGACAGACACTGTGTGCCCTAATCCCAAACCCCAAAGCAGGGACAGCTCTGTGCCCTAATCCCAAACCCCAAAGCAGGGACAGCTCTGTGCCCTAATCCCAAACCCCAAAGCAGGGACAGCTCTGTGCCCTAATCCCAAACCCAAAAGCAGACATTCCTATAGACAGACACTGTGCCCTAATCCCAAACCCCAAAGCAGCTATTCCTACAGCCACTGTGCCCTAATCCCAAACCCCAAAGCAGGTGTTCCTACAGCCACTGTGTGCCCTAATCCCAAACCCCAAAGCAGGTGTTCCTACAGACACTGTGTGCCCTAATCCCAAATCCCAAAGCAGGTATTCCCTGCTCACACACTGCTGTTGCCACAAGACACATTAAGCATTGCCAGAAGGTGACTGTAGAAAAAAATTAAAGCTTTTTCCTTTTCATGGCAACCTCCGTGGCTGCACAGCTATTCAAATATTTGCCCGGCTCCTTATAATTCATTAAAGCCATTTTTGATGATATTCTCTTTGAAACTGTATTCCCAGTGCCCAGGTGGGGAGCTGGATTTGCATCAGAGCAGCAGAACTTCCTGCCAAAGACCAACTCCTCAAAAAACCCCAAATTTCTGCGTGTCTTTCTCCTGGCACAGGGCAGGGGATGGAAAATTCAATGTACAGGAATAAGGAACATCCATCTCCTTGTGTTATCTGCTCTCCCCCCACAAGGATGTTTGGCTGCACAAGTGACAACACTTCCATGTGAAAGGCTGTGGTAGAATCCTGAAAAACCTCTGACTGATACTCCAACAAGAGGGTTTTGCCACTTGTTTCAGAGCAGCCAGGATTTTCTGTGAGAGGAAAAGATGTCTCAGATTTGGGGTTGCTTTGTGCAGTGAGAATGAAAATTCCTGTACGCATTATGGTTTTAATAAGCACATGAAAGACCAGTGCTTAATAAAGCTTCAGAAATGAGATAATGCAAATTTGGGAGGAAGGCCAGCCCCCAGTCATGTTTGTTGAGCGATTTTACCCCAGGGTGGCCAGAGGTTTGATAAGTTACTCTCCTGGGCCTGCCTTGCTGTTTAAGGGGCCAGAATTGCAAATCCTCTGGATAAAGGATCTGCCTGTGCCATGGGACCCTGCTGTGCTCCCCTCCTGGGATCCACTGATCCTTAACATTCCATCCCCAGGGCCACTAGCCACATTATTTTAATTGAATTTGGGAAAGGCTACTGCTAGGTCAGAAAAAAATAGCAAATCAAAAGGAGAATCAGTTGGCAGCCATATTCTCAGAGCATCTGGGAGCTCTGTCCTGGTGCTTCCATAGAGATCCTCCAGTTTTGGGTCCATTTTCTGAACAACTGAATCTTCTGAAAAGTGAAATCATCTCTCAGATGGTCTGGTCTGTGCCCAGCTGTTACTGGGAAGTTGTTACTGGGACCTGAGAGGATGCACTCCCTCCCTCCTCAAGCTTCTCTGTAATATGGAAACTCGAGGGAAGAAAAGGACAGCACTCAGGCAAGTTTGCAAGGTTTCAATAACATAATAGCCTGAAAACCACCAAATTGTCCTTTGCTTCAGGTTTCAGCTGCAAAACTCAAAAGAGGTATTTTTCTTCCCGAAAAAATCTGGAAAAATCCTCACTTATGACAATATTATCGTTGTGATTTATATCAAACCCAGATAGTTCCTTCCCATCATAATCCCTCCCACAGAGTCTGCAATCAAAACATTTTGGTTATCTCGGCCTCTGTGCTATTTGGAAGCCAATTTATAGGAGCAGGACTGTGCTGTTGTTCCAATGAATGTTCATAAATCAAAATAGTTTGATGTTAAATACAGGTTACTGTGCCCCAGCACCAACCACAGGGTAGATGCTGTGCATACAGCAGGGAAAGCTCAGAAAATTGAGGAGTTTTTGACTCCCAATCTGACCTGGATGGTTCATCCTGACTGAATCCATGGGTTCCATGGTGTTTCTGCTGGTTTTTTGTTCTGCTGGGGGACCTTGGGATGAGGTCTGTAGGATGTTCTTGTTTGGATCTCCTTTCCCTGGACAGCTCAGCAGTGGGGAGGCCCAAGTCCCTAACCCTGGGACAGTGGGACAGTGGGACAGTGGGACAGTGGGACAAGTGACCCTGGGACAGTGTGCTGCAGGTCCAGGAACCACTGAGCAAGCTGCTGGAGCAGCTCAAAGGCTGAGATAACGAGTTTCTCTGGGGGAGGATGAGGCCTGGCTGGAGCAGCCCTGTTTGCTCTGTCCCTCCTGGCCTGGGGAACTCCCAGACACCGGGGCTGGTGATGGGGATTTGTGGCAATCCAGGCCCCAGCCGGTGTGAGTGCAGCTGCCTACACTGCAATCAAACTCCCAACTGCAGGGGAGACACGGCAGACACTTCAGAAAGACTCTATTTATATTCTGCCCTTCTGGTAAATTCATTGGTGGGGCCATTCATGCAAAATGCATCATGCAAATGAAACCGCCACATTTGGAATTAAGCTCATTTTCGTACTCCAGTGAACATGAGTGCATCAGACTGTTATTCTTCCTTTTTCTCCTCAGGTTGTTTGCCCAGGTGTGTCCCCAGAGCACCTCTGTGGGATGTGGGGAGGATGGCAGGGGCTGCTCAGAGCCACACCAGCGCAGGCACTCACAGGCCACAGACTCCTGAGCAGCGCTGATGTGGAACTGATGAGTGCCTGGCTGCTTTACAGCACTGCAGCCCTCCAGAAGGCTGCTGCTCCCTGCTCACTGCAGCCTCGGTGATAAATCCATGCAGAGCATGGACAACTGCAGAGGAACGAAGGGAGAGGCTGCTGGCAGCTGAGGAAGTGCCCCCTTGTCCCCGCAGAGGAGGCTGAGCAAGGAGGGCACTGCCTGCATGGGAAGGGGCTGCCCCAGCTCTGCGAAGTGGGGGAAGGCTCTGCCCACACACAGTGGCACAGGGATCCCGCTCTGTCCGTGCCCCTCGGTTAACTCTGCCCTGCACACGCTCCCCTGGTGCACACCCTCCTCTCCACAGGCCTGGCGTGCCCTGCTCACATCTCCTTCCCAGCTCATAAGCAAAGAGCTAAAGAGACACTGCCAGCTGATGAGGTATGGAATTGGACAGGGAGGACCCCACAGACCAGACCAGCACCCCCTGTCCCAAGCCCTCATCCTTCTTTAGCTGTGCACAGCAACCTCTTGCACAGCCAGAGTAAGTCTGGTGCAGCCCTGCTGTGTCCTGACACTCACTGATGGGTGCAGGGAGGAAAGATGAATGTGGCCTTTCACACAGGGATCATCTGTAGGCACTTCAGAGAACAGAGACTGCCTGTGTGGCTGCAGGGAGCACAACGCCCACACAAGGATGGAGCAGCACTCCCCTCCCCTGTGTCCCCGCTGCTTTGTGGCAGGCACTGCAGCACTGACAGGGGATCACCCCTTCCCTCTGCTCCCTCCCCGGTGTGGAAGGTGGAGAAGCTCCCAGTGTCAAACCCTCTCCAGGACCTGCAGCCTGGGCCCAGCCCTGTTTGACAGAGTGTTTGGTGTCTGGGCTCTGCAGTGCACAGCAGAGTCTGCATTGCAGTCCCAAACTGCAACCAGCACCATTGCTGCCCTGCTGCCCTGGCTGCACTGCCCCACCCTGGGCAGCCTGTGCCTCACAGAGCACCCAGCCGTGCTGTCCCAGGACATCCCAGCAGCACCCCAGGAATGGCATTTTGAGACAAGCTAGGAATGGCTGCTCGGTCAAACTACGAGAAGTGGGAGAGGGAAAAACACTGATCTGCTTCCATCTCATTGCTTTTAAAACAAATTCAGTACAATCAACAGCAAATATCCTTCAGTCCTCTTCAAGCACCTCCTGGAAGGGAAGTCAAGGAGCAGGGGGAACAAGCAGGGAGCTGTGCACTGCTGTGGGTGCCTGTGACTCTGGGTGAAGAGCCTGAGCCACCACCTCGCCTCTGCTGAGCTGCCTGGATTAGTGAGGGAAGCAAAGCAACCACGGGACAGCCCAACACACCTGGAGAGATGTCAGTGCTCTGCTCAGTCCCTGACTCACTGAGTCACCCCAGAAGGACACTTCTGCTTTATTCATCTCCACCTCTCTGTGCACTCCTGCCTGCACCACGAAGCAATGAACACAGCAGTGAATTCTGAGGGCTGTGGCTGCCTCTCCCCAGCACCCTGCCCAGTGCCATCCCAGACCTCAACGAGGCTCTGCTCTGCTCTAAGTGAAGCCCTCACAAATGATAACACCACAAGGATGAAGCTGAGATTTGTGAAGCATGCCCCAGTGCTCTCGCTGTGAGTGTGGGCTGCTTGGAGCAGGGAAGGGCTCACCCAGCTCTCTCATGAATTAGTGTTGTGACAGCTTGCTGCAGTCAAGCCATGGCTTGCATGGCTGCTTCCCCTTCACATCCCCAGGAGCACGCTCTGCATTAGATCATGCTCTGCAGCAGGCTCTGCTCCAAAGTACAGCACAGAGGATGGGGACGAAGATGAAACTGCCCTGACCAGCTTTCCTTGTCCTGAAAATATGCTCCTGACATGTAGAGAGAGATGCAGGGAGCTTTCTCTCTGCTTTGGAGAGCATGGAGACAGGAGAAAAATACCTGATTTTCAAGCTGCTTGCAAGGTTGTGGCTTCACCCACATTATTCCTGACAGCTCACCCTGCACCCCGGAATTCCCCCTGGGAGCAGCACAGCGTCCCGGGATCGTGGGGATTTTGTTTTTCACCAGACCTTTGTCTGCAGATTGCTCCTCCTTCCTTTTTCCCTTAGCACAGTGTTAGAGAATATAGAAAGCAAGAAGGTTCTAACACGTGCCCGTGCTTATCTCTTTATTCAAGAGATAAGCACAGAGAAGCAGCAGATGGCAAACAGATGCCACAGGTTCTGCAGATCAGCTGTCTCCAGCCCTTTCCTCGGAGCTGTTCCTGGACCTTTGGGGGCTCTGAGAGGCCAAGCCCTCTCTGTCTGGCTGATTGCTCTGTTCACCAGCCACACAATTCCTGCAAGGGGCCCACCTGTGCCCCGCCTCCTGCCAGCCCAAGCAGCATCTCCGCAGCTCACGTGAGTGCCGATCCCATCCCAACCACCCGCAGAATCCCCTTGGGAACCCACTCCAACAAACACAACGGGCAGGAAGGAGCAGGGGGCATTCAAGGCAAGCCCTTGTGGGAGGGCAGAGCTGTCAGGCAGGGCCTGGGGCTGTCTCACCTCCTCCCACTGGTGGATGTAGCGGATGAGGCGCGAGAGACGCAGCAGGCGCAGCAGGCTGAGGATCTTGGTGAAGCGCACGATGCGCAGCGCCCGCGCCGTCTTGTACACCTCGGAGTCAATGCGCGTCTCCACGATCAGGAAGATGTAGTCCACGGGGATGGAGGAGATAAAATCCACCACAAACCAGCTCTTCAGGTACTTCATCTTGATCCTCTGCGGGTCCAGGATGATCTCGGTGTTGTCCTCCACCACAATGCCTGTCCGGAAGTTGAGGACAAGGTCGATGAGGAAGAACGTGTCCGAAACGACGTTGAAGACAATCCACGGCGTGGTGTTTTCATCCTTGAAGAAAGTGATGCCCACGGGGATGATGATCAGGTTCCCCACCATTAGCAGCAGCATGGTCAGGTCCCAGTAAAACCTGGACAGCAGGACAGAGACGTGTGAGATCAGCCACAGAGCAGGAGGTCGGGGAGCCTGGGTCAGCCGCACTGATGAACTCATCCATCTCTGCTGTCACTCATCCCCTGGGCCCTGCTGCTCTGCCTCAGCACTCACACTGCACAAGCTGCTAATTGACTAATTAATATCGGAGGAACACTCCTGCTCTGCCTTCGAGGGCTCACGAAGGAGCTGAGCCAGGGCTGGGCATGCCTGCTTGAACACTTTCCTGGGACCTTTCCGGGGAGACACTCACAAACCTGTGGTTACTACAGGGACTGCTGGGGAAGGAGAGAATGAGGATTTGGGAGGCCTCAGAGTCTGTGTGTCAATAAAACCACTGGGGGTTAAACCATCAGGCTTTGCTCCTGCTCTCTGATCCTTCTTTAGAAGCAGCCAGCACTGACAGCTTTGGGATCAGGATGGAAGTGGAGCCTGTGCTCTCATCTCCAGCCCTCAGTTCAGATTCCTGCCGAGCCTGGACTCCAGGAGTTTAGCCCACACTCTACAGGCTCCCGTGTTGTACAGAAACAATCAATAAAGCTTGGAAACACCTATTCCATTTCTAAGGACAGTAACACCAACATTTAACTCCTGTTCCACGGAGCACAGTCTGCAGGAAGCTGATCTTCACTCCAGTGGCAGCTCAATGTGATCCAGTGGACCTTACTGTAACACTCAGTTTTGGTTTGAAGGCACACATGGTATGAGTAAAACCCCTCATTTATTTGGTTGGGATTTTTTAAAGGTTTTCCACAGACTCACAAGCAGACAATGTGGTCACAGCTCCCCCAGAGTGAGGACTAAAACCCTTCCCAGTGTCAGAGCTGGCTGAGGAGCCTCACTGCCCAGCACAGTGGTGCTCCAGTCCCCTCCAAATGTGTCACATGTAGATGCTGATGCACTGTGGGCTCACACTGCCAACATCCCACCAGCCCCACTTGGTGCACTGTGGGTCAGCTACTCTAATATCGTTAGTTATTAACACAAAAATCACCACTTTCTCACAGGAGATGAGCAATCACCTCAACAGCACTGAGAGCATCAGTGTGACCCTGGATTGACTCTGATTTACCAGAGGGAAGTGTTGGGCTGCTGATGGACATGCACATGCTGCACCTCTGTCTAACCCTTAACAGCCAAAATCCCTGAAATGCTTCAGGAAAGCTGGATTTGCTTTAAAAGTCCTCAAGCTCTGCCTTGCTTATAGTGGCTCTTTGGCTGAAACCTGGAGCAGGCTGAGCTGCTGCAGATCAGGACTTCCAAAGCAAGGCAACTACATGGTTTGTTAAACCCTCAGCAGGGGAACCAAAAGGGCAGAGTGTGCCTTAAAAGCTTTCTCTGACTAGAGCCTCTCTCCCTGGTAAGAACACTTTAAAGCACCTAAAAGCATCTTTAAGATTCCAGCCCTTGCCCATGAACACACAGGGTCAGCAGCCAGCAGCACCCCACAATCACTCAGCAGAGGCTGATGGGACCTGATTTTAGAATAAGCAAAGTTTCTCACTAATGAGCTTTCTAAAAAATGACCTCAGCTCTGTCTCCAGGTGCCAGGAACCCTCCTGTCAGTCTGCAGGTACAGGGGTGCTGGCAGCACTCAGCACTGGGATTTGTCCATCTCCCTCCAAGAGCAAGGCTGTGGCAATATGCATTCATGTAAATCCGTGTTGTGAGCTTCCTTAATAAGGGCCTGAGATGATGCTGCAGCTTTCCCAGGCAATTAATCTGGATAATCGCACAATAGCAGGAAGTCTGGAAGCAGTGTGTGCTTTATTACCCAAAATAAATAACCTCCCAGCCATCTTTCATTTGCCTTGGGGAATACACAAGGAGATAGGCACAGAGAAAATGAGTTTTCCCAAGTTTCAAATTAATGGCATGAGCCTGGCACGGCCAGGTTTGCAGTGCTGGGAAGGTAAGTGCCTTTCTTCAGAGATCTTGGCACTTTTGTGCCTCTTTTGGAGGCTGGGTGTAACTGGGGACACTGCCAGCAGTGGAAGGATGGCTCCCAGTTCAAGGAAGATGCCTTGCACACACAAACAAAGGCCAGTGAAATGCTTTCTCCTGACTGCAGCACCCCCTGCCAGCCCGGCCTCTCCCTGTCCAGTGTGGTCAGCTGTCCTGCATCCTGACTGCCAGCAATTCCTGTGCTTCCAGCCCTGAGCCCCTCCAGCTCTTCCCTCCCAGCCTGCAGCTCCTGAGCTGCCTCTGGAGAAGCAGGGGGTGCAGTGTGGGCAGGAGGGTCAAGTGCTGAACCCCACTGTGTCCCTCACAGCACAGGTCTCCTCAGGGCTGCACTGCTGACTCCAGATTATTGCCATGGCCCCTCAGCTCTGACCTTTAAACATCACTCAAAACCACAGAAGGGGAACTTCTGTACCCACTGATCCCTCGAATGAAGGTGTCAGGGAGGAGACAATCTTGGGGTTCCATGAAGGTGGCAGAAAAAACTGGAACACACCAAGAATTTGGCCTGCACACCAACTCCAGCAATGTGAACTGCCTGGGAGTTAAAATTCCCCTAGTGAGATTTGCAGAGCTTCTGCACGTTTTCATTTCACCCACATAGGAAGCAGGATCTGTTCAGGGTGGCATCAGTGCGTTTAGACTTAATTAGACTCTCTGGGCCCGCAACACCTCAGAGGTCCGATACCATCCAAGTGTCATTTTGCATTTGCTCCGAGGAACAGCTTTTCCCTCCCTGTAAATTACTGGCCACAGTGACTAACGGTGCATGTGATGTATGTAAGGGCAAGCACCAGCTATTAATAACCCATGTTTTCTGGATTTCTGTTGTTCCTTTCACCCAGGGATTCCACGGAGCTGACAGTGATGAAATTGGCTCCGCTGCACCCAGGAGAGGCAGAGTTATTATCCCTGCCTTGCACACAGAGGAGCCACATGGCAAAGGGAAGAGCGTGGGATTTGTCCAGGGAAGGCTGAGGCCAAGCAAGGGTTAGGGCCTGAATCTGATTTTTGAGTTTAAGCAGACCTGAAGCCATTCGTATGGCTTGCAACAGAGATGCATCTCTGGGACATCTCCCTCTGATATCCTGCCTTCTTCTCACTTCTCTTCCTGTTTCCAAAAGCCTACATAAAAAATTAATAACTATGAATGTATTGTTTTATTACAGTTGACTCAGTGCAACTGAGCAGCTCAGAACACAGGGAGCAGGCAGCACTATATAAACCAGATGTCTTGTTCAAACACCCTTGGTTTTTATACTCCAGCCTACTCTCTGCACACTCCATGGATTTGAAAATCACATTTTAACATGCACCACTGTCTCAGATCTCTTAATTCCCGATGTATTATTTAAACAGAACATATCTGAGAATTATTGTGGCACAGGCACTTCAGGAGTATGTTCTCCTTAAGCACTGCTGTGTCACTCAGCTGATGTGACAGCCTGTACACTCTGTAGGTATTGGTTTGTGGGCTTGGAATGCTGGAGCACCTTGCTGCTCTGCCTAGAGCACACTGTGACAGCAGGATGGGAATATTGCTTTTGGAAGGCATTTTTTACAACGAAATGAAATTTCCTTTCTCAAGACCATTCCACAGTGCAGTGTGGGCAATTCTAGAGCATGAGCTCAGGAAGTGAGGAATTGGAGAGAAAGCAGTGAATCCCTGATGTGAGAGGCTCAGCAGCATCACTGGGTCACACCAGCACTGAAACCCTGTGTATCTGTGGCTTCTGAACTTCTGTTCTGGCTCTGTAGTGCTTGCACAGTCCAGAGAAAGTGGACTTGAGCAGCCTCACCTCTAAATTAACAAAGGTTTGGGGTTTTTGGGCTGAAGCAAGGCGCCGCCTCAAAGTGAAGCACAAATAACAATGCACCTGCGGGCAGAATATTCTCCCCAGCAGTGGAACTGAGCTCCCAGCCCTGCTGACCTCCCCAGAACAGCTCTTTAAGGAGCACAGTGTGCTCAAGCCAAGCCCAGAGCCAAGGGCAGCTGCTGTCCCAAGGCTGGGTGCTGACTCCAGCAGCAGAGTGCCACCTGCTGTGTGATTCCACACGGGATCTCCATCCCCTGCCTGCTGGGGAGGAACCGCTCCTTCATTCCTTCTGAGCTGAAGGAAACCTGTGCTTCTCTCTGGCGGGGCAGCTGCCTTTCCTCACTCTGGACTGCACTCTGGATCAGGAATGACATTGTGCTGCAATTCCCAGGAGTGCTGTGGGGCTGGAAATAGAAGTCACCTCTTGGAAAGAGCATTAGAGGCGCTCAGGGTGGCTGGAGCTGCAGTGGGAGCCAAGTTTACTCCAGAAACAGCCATTCACAGGGACAGCTGAACACCAAGAGAGCACAAGAGAAAGCAGGAGGAGATCCTTCCCTGCCTCTGGAAGCATTACTTCTCCCAGATAGGAGCAGGTTGTTTCTGCTGGAGAGTTACAGACTTTGCTGTGCCCCAGAGATAACGGGAGGAGCATGGTGATTCACTGCTCCTAAACACACTAAAGGACATTTCAGTCCAGCAGTTCCCTGGTGGGAAGAATTCCTTTATTTACAGGGAGTTTGCTCAAAGACCTGTGCACTTGGAAGCCTCTTTGCCATGAATACTCACCAGAAAAAAGTCAAGAGAGTCACAAAAATATTCTGAGTGCTGTTTAATGGGAAAGGACCCGGCTAAAGGGAAAGACAAACAGTTTTAATTCTTTCTGACCGATCTATGCAAATCCTCTGCCATCCTGACTAAAGCTCCTGGGAGCGCTGCTAATTAGCCATGCGTTCTGACAGCACAGGAGAGCCTGCTGGGTCCCAGCCTCCTCCAGAATTCCCTAGATGCCTGCTTCTCCTGGATGCCTGAATGCCCTGGATGCCTGAATCTCCTGGATCCCTGCTTCTCCTGGATCCCTCCTTCTCCTGGATGCCTGAATGTCCTGGATGCCTGAATCTCCTGGATCCCTGCTTCTCCTGGATGCTTGAATGTCCTGGATGCCTGCATCTCCTGCAGCCCCACTGGCTCCTCCTGGACTCAAATCCAGCTGCACTGCCAGTGGCAAACCAACCAGTGGGGACCCAGCTGGCAGGGAAAGGGCTGCACCCACAGCTGCACCCCCAGGGGTGCTCCAGCTCCTCCTGGGGTGACAGCAGGAGCTGGCAGGGAGCGCTCCTTCCCCCCATCACTGCAGAGCCCCCGGGCAGTGGGATGGGACAGGATCCCCACGGGATTCCGTGCCCTGCCACTGCAGGCTGTGAGAGTGATGGGTTGGGATGCTGACACAGGCAGGTGAGTGATGGAGAGAGCTCCCAGCCCTTTGCATCTGGATTCTTTAAAGCTCCTGTGCTGTCCCTGACAGAGCTCCCATGGAACTCAGCTGGCAGTTTTACCCGAGGCAAGATATTCTCCAAGGTTTGCACTTAGCCTTTGACTTAGATTATCTTCAATCTACATAATTGCTCACCTAATCTCCTCTGAGCGGTGCCCAATTCCAAACCATGTTTCAAGTTTGGAACATATGCTCATATTATTACCTTAAAATATAATTACATGGATTTTGGTAAGTGGAAAATTAAGGAAGCTATTGCTTATGTAATACTTTGAGATGGCATTTGCAGTCCAAGCAAGGAAGTATTTTCATTGCTTCTCTATCATTAATTTTTAAATCTAACACTACATTATTAAACAACAATCAACACCCTGCATTTTTCAAAGTAATGTCCAAACATTAATTAACTCTCAGCAGATATAATTAGGAAGGTATTATCATCCTATATTACAGATAAACTACGAGATACTAAAGATTAAAGAAACTTATTCAGAGGTAGAAGTACCACCCAGCAAATGTGGTTGTCTAGACTCAGGAAAGGCTTCCAGCCATGTTATAATCTATAATTTGATCAGTAGCAGCAAAGGGAAAATTTCTTCTCTTTTCTACTGTAAAAATATAAATATACACATTACTTAGAGGTATTTTTACTCCAGCAGTAATAGCTGACAATTTGCAAACCCCACGTTTGAGGCACTGATGGATTTAAGCAATTATAAGCAGGTACACTGTGAATGCTGCCCTTTCTTTAACTCCCAGCACACACAGGGCACTCTCTCACTGAGCTGCTGCCTCTCTGCTCTGCACCCTGTGCTGCCAGGCTTCCCGCAGAGATGGACACCTGGGTGACATCGGGGGGATGTCACAGCTGCAGAGGTGGCTCCGTGTGAGCCTCAGGAAACCCCATCAGGCCAGGGCTGGAGCTGGGCCTGGCTCAGGGCAGGCCCTGGGATCAATCCAGGCTGGGGATGAACGGATCCAGAGCAGCCCTGGGAGAAAGGGACCTGGGGCTGCTGGGGGTGAGAGCTGGGAATGGCCCAGCCCTGAATCCCCCCCTGCCCTGGGCTGGGCAGCAGGGAGGGGATTCTGCCCCTCTGCCCCCTCAGGTGAGACCCCACCTGCAGAGCTGCCCCAGCCCAAGAGCAGCAGGATGTGGAGCTGCTGGAGAGAGCCCAGAGGGGGCCATGGAGATGCTCTGAGGGATGGAACCAGGCTGGGAGAGCTGGGAGTGCTCACCTGGAGAGGAGAAGGCTCCAGGGACACCTCAGAGCCTCTGGCAGGGCCTAAAGGAGCTCTAGGAGAGCTGGAGAGGGACTGTGGATGAGGGATGGAAGGACAGGACACAGAGAATGGCTCCCACTGCCAGGGGACAGGGATGGGTGGGATTTTGGGCAGGAATTGTTCCCTGGGAGGGTGGTGGGGCCCTGGCACAGGGTGCCCAGAGCAGCTGTGGCTGCCCCTGGATCCCTGGCAGTGCCCAAGGCCAGGCTGGACAGGGCTTAGAGCAGCCTGGGACAGTGGGAGGTGTCCCTGCTCATGGCAGAGGGTGGCACTGGATAAGCTTTGAGGTCCCTTCCAACCCAGGGCATTCCATGGATCCATGTGACAGCGAATTTTGCTGGAGAATTCTGAAGAACTGAGGACAGGAAAGCAGGGCTGATGTCAAAGGCAATCCAGCAAGCCTGAACAAGGGAACAGCTCAGTGCTCAGGGGTCAGTGCCTTTCTCATCAATTATTCCCTCAGGAGAGATGGCAACACCTTCCCCTCCTGTGGGATCTGCAGGGAAGGAGAAAAAACCACGTGGGGCACTCAGCACTGCCCAGGGGAGCGGCCAGAGGAGCCCTCAGAAGCTGCTGCTGAGTGTCCTTCACAGAATCTCCAGTCACAGACACACAGACACTTCCCTGGCCTTCATCTCAGTGGGAAAGAGGCTTTTATGAATCAGCCAAGACGGACGGTCCTGACCTCCTGTGACTTTGCTGGAACATCTTCGCTGTGTTTGCTGCCTCCCTGCCTCAGGAAACCCAGCACTGGGCATTCTCTTAGTGCTCAAGTGCACCACCCATGAACCACACCCACATGAAGTGCTGTTCAAGCATGTGAAAAAAACAGTGGAAGGGATGGATTCTGCCAGCCCTGCTTGGAAATGTGCTTGCTTCCAGTCTGGTGGGAAGTGAGGATGGGACTGAAGTGCCAGGACAGGACAGCAGCTGTGAGATGGATCCTCCAAGGCTGAGTGAACTCACATCCTAAGCTTGGTGTCAAGGACTGAGCAAAACACGTTTGCAGAAAGGCTCCTGGAGGCTGCAGTGCTGCTGCCTGCCCTGCATCTGTCCCGGGATAACGAGGGTCCAATCAACCTGTCAGGTCCTAACCCTGCAAGGGGCTCCACAGGACCTGGATAAGCATTTCCCAGGGATTTATGCTCAATTGGATGAACACCTGCTCCCAGTCCTGGCTCTGCAGACAAACTGGACCACTCAGCACCAAAAAGCTCCTGCACTTTCATTCCCAGCCAGGCTGAACCATTCCCATGGCACACAGCTCAGGACAGTCCCGGTGGATTCGGCCCCGCAGAGTCAATGCCCACTGTCCTCAGCTCCTGCTCCTTCCTGCCTGCAGATCCCAGCCTAACAAATTAAAGCCCAGCTTAAATCTATACTTAGCACCCAATCTTCCCAGAAAGGTAAAAATAAACAAGATTTCATTTCTCTCACAGAAGCAGAGATAGCCACCAGAGACTCAGTTTGTTCCGGCTCTAAATTTGGAGCACGGAGGCCAATAGAGCACACATCCCATTTCCGACTAAAGCAGCATTATTAATATTTTCTCACTTGCTTGGACACAGCTATTAATATCTCATGGAGAATTCCCCTGCAAGGAGCTGCAGAAGCAGTGCAATTTTTATGGTACTACTCCTAGGAAAGCTTATGCCCTCTCTGTCCAAAGGCCCAGAGGAGCAGCATTTACACACTGAGCCCAATTTATTGTTGTTTTCGCAGCACCGCCGAGGTGAACACGGGTATAAATTGTCCTGCAGTGGGAATTCACTGCAGCAGGGGCTGGAGACACCAGCGTGAGGATGGAATGGTGCAGATTCACCGGGAGGTTTGCAGGATTCCTGGGGAAGGGAAGCAGGGCAGTGCAGGCACCGTCAGCCCCATGTCTGGAGGACTCCTGTCCCCACGGCAGGTCAGACCATTTTGGGGTCCTCTCCTCACCCCCACGATTGCACAATGCAGGTTCCACTCCATGCATGGCTCACCAAGCCCCACCAGAAGGAACCTCGCACCCCACAGCCTCCATGGGTAGAAAATTCAGCTCCAGGTTGTGTTTGCAGCATTGAGCCAAAGCTGCAGGGAGAGCACAAAGCAGAGTTAACCTCTCTCCGTGCCCCACCCTACTGCACTGATCAACATGTGTGGATTCCCCTCTCCCTGCCCACCTGCAGCTGAATCCCAGGGGTCTCCGAGGTGCTGGATGTGGATTGATTGCAGAGTTCCCAAATACATTATGCATGAGCTGCCGTGCTCAGGGCATTGTTTGATCTCCTGAAATCTCCTGCTTGTATGAATATGGAAAAGTTCCTCTTTGTTTGCTGCCCATTGATCCAGACATTGACCCTTCTCCTGTGTGCATTTATCTCTGATGATTTAATAATGAAAAAGACCAATAAAGTGAGGGAGGGAAGGAAGCCCCTTCAGGGGGACCCATTGCCATGGAAACGTGCCATATGTTGCTGTTGTAGAGAAGGGGTGGATCAATAGGGGCTGCAGCCTCCAAGCCATCAGGAACATGTTGTGGAATGGGAAGGATTAAAGCCTAAAGACACGCATAAGTTGTGACATGATGAAGTTCAGGGCCTGGCCCAGGTCCACCATCCATGAGTCAAACCCCAGTGCTCAGCAGGCAGACAGGGAGGGAGGATCTGCACCAGGGTGCTCTGGGCTGTCTCAGAGAGCAGCAGGATTGGGAAAGGGCTTGGTTTGTACACAGGGATGGAAGGAAAATTATTGTCTATAGATGCTGTAGATAGATATCATATCTATCATATCTATCATATCTATCATATAATCGCAGAATCAGAGTGGTTTGGGTGGAAGGGTCCTTAAAGCCCATCCAGTGCCACCCCCTGCCATGGGCAGGGACACCTCCCACTGTCCCAGGGTCCTTCAGCCTGGCCTTGGGCACTGCCAGGGATCCAGGGGCAGCCCCAGCTGCTCTGGGCACCCTGTGCCAGGGTCTGCCCACCCTCACAGGGAGGAGTTCCTTCCCAATATCCCATCTAACCCTGCCCTCTGGCAGTGGGAGCCATTCCCTGTGTCCTGTCCCTCCAGGCCCTTGTCCCCAGTCCCTTTCCAGCTCCTTTGTCAGCTCCTTCAGGCCCTGCAAAGCCACACTGAGGTCACCCCAAACCTTCTCCTCCTCTCCAGGTGAACAATCCCAGCTCTCCCAGCAGAGCTGCTCCATCCCCTGCTCATCCTGGAGCCTCCCCTGCACTCTCTCCAGCAGCTCCAGGTCTCTCCTGTGCTGGGCTCCAGGGCTGGGGCAGCTCTGCAGGTGGAGTCTCACCTGAGTGGGGCACGGGGGCAGAAGCCCCCCTGCCCTGCTGCCCACAGTGGGCTCAGCCCAGGGCAGGGGGCTCTGGGGCTGTCTCTTAGTTCAGAGCTGCTCCAAGAGTGGCACAGGACACGACACCAACACCAGGGACCTTCCACACTCACCTCCTTGGGAAGTCACAGGGATGACAGGTTGGTTTCTAAACTACTTTGTGTTGACGTGTCTGTCTTGACATAATACGGGTTTGTGTGAGCTGAGGATGTCACTCTCACCACTAGGAAGCCAAATTTACTAAAATTAAACACCAAAATAAGGCAGAGGAATGACATGAGTCACACAGCTAGGTAAGAATCACCGTTTGGGGAGTGGGGGCTGTGGAGGGGACCCTGTAGTGCTTTCTGAGAGCTGTTGCTTTGCCTTGCACTGACACAGTTATGCCTTCGTACTCTGCAGTTGTCCCCAAGGAAGTGACAAACCCTGCTAAGTCATCTGTCAGCAGAGAACAAGGCTTCCCACCACCCTGGATGCTAAAAACCTCCTGGGCCTTGCTGATGCCTCCTGGGCATTGTTGTGCCCCAGCTCCCCAGGGTGGGGACTCCCAGCTCCAGGGCCCTCAGAGGAAAGTGGGGTCCCCTGATGGCTTTCCACTGCCAGAGGGCAGGGCTGGATGGGAGATTGGGCAGGAATTGTTCCCTGGGAGGGTGGGCAGGCCCTGGCACAGGGTGCCCAGAGCAGCTGTGGCTGCCCCTGGATCCCTGGCAGTGTCCAAGGCCAGGTTGGACTTTGGGGCTTGGAGCAGCCTGGGACAGTGGAAGGTGTCCCTGCCCATAGCAGGGGTGGCACTGGATGAGCTTTAAGGCCCTTTGTAAGCCAAACCATCCTGGAATTCTGTGATCATTCCAACATCCAGGCTCTCCTGGAGACTCCAGAGCCCAGGTTTGGGATACCTGCCATAACCTCTGAAGCCTGCAGCACCAGGACCACCATCCCCAAGGTAATTCACCCAGGTACAACACCTCTGTGTGTGCCCAGCTCTGGGGCCTCCCACATCAGCCAAAAAGCCCAAAAAGCATTGGGAGCACTCCCTGTGCCTGAGGATGGATCAAACCTGAAGCTGCTGTTCAGCTGCAGGATTTACTCCACCTCAGCTCCAGGCATACGTGCCCTCAGTCTCTCTCCAGCTTCCACAGTTCCCAGGATTTATGTTTGAGGCAGGGAACAGCATCTGCCAGTCCTCAGCACCATGCACACACTGCTGCTGTGTGAGCCCTGGGTACACCAGATGGGGCAGGGACAGAAGTCAGACCCTGTCCTGGGTCATGGCAGCACAGGAATGCCCAAAGCTGCCAGAAAGAGGTGACAGAAGCAGTCTGGGCTTTTCCAATGGTCTGCTGGAATGATCAGATCCACAGCTGCCTCCCTCTGAAGGCTCCAAACTTCCTAAAGCACATGTTCAGCCAGAACAGGGAAAGGGACAGGGAAAGCCAGAGTGACAGGAGGGGTTGGCTGCATGTGGCTGTCACCCCTGGCAAGGACAGCTCAGCACAGCCCTGAGGGTGACACAGCACAGGTGAAGAACTCCTGGAGGAGAGGGGTCACTCCCAGCCAAATCCCTTCTTTCCATACAATTCCCTTCTTTCCCTTCTTTCCTGGAGGAGAGAGGTCACTCCCAGCCAAATCCCTGCTTTCCATACAATTCCCTTCTTTCCCTTCTTTCCTGGAGGAGAGGGGTCACTCCCAGCCAAATCCCTTCTTTCCATACAATTCCCTTCTTTCCCTTCTTTCCTGGAGGAGAGGGGTCACTCCCAGCCAAATCCCTGCTCTCCCGAGTGTGGCTCTGGGGTTAAACTCACTCTGGCCAGGTTTTTAGTGTGGATTTTCTGCACGCAGTGAATGTGGCTCAAGCCTTGGAGGCAGTGCCAAAGGAGCAGTGTTTCAGGAGCACGGATTGGGTTGGATGTTGTGTTTTGGACCTTCAGCTCCTCGTGATCCACATTGCTTTCTGGGAATCCTCACTGGTTTACATTCTTCCTTTAGCCCTGGGGGGAAATGTCTGTGCTGGCACCACAGACAGCTCACACTCAGTGATGCCAGAGCCTCTTTCCATGAGGAAGGGGTGTGGTGGGAGGAGCAAGGCACCGGGAAAGGGGACCAGGCACTGCCTGTGTGTACTTCAGCCTCCAAAGCACAAAATGCTTCTCCTGCCCAGCTCTCCTGCTGCTCACATCAGACTCCTGTTTGTAATGAGTTATTCAGGCTGCAATGGAGCACAGTGAATCCTCAAAAAGACTAATGCTGCTGGGATCTTGGGGCTATTCAGGTAGCCCAGACCCCAGACAAGAGATGAATCACCTTCTAAAAATGCAGCAGTTGAGGGGGGAAAAGAAAAAAGTCCAATTGCTTCTGATTATTTTCAGTCTCAGAAGAAACATACTGTACTGAGGCTGTGCTTACCTAAGGCATCCACGTGAATCCACTATCCCTCCCCCTGGAATGGCTGCTGAATTAATTACTGCCTGCACTGAAACACTGAGGAGCTCCCCAGAGAGTGGCTCCCTTTTGACCTCAAAGCTTTTTAGGGCAGGTGGCTGATTCTCCCCACCAGCATCTGCCAGCTAGGGAAACTGAGGCACGGAGGGGCAGATATTGCAGAGGGTCTCACTCCCTCAAGAGAACAGAGAGACCAGGAATTCTGACATCCAATCCAGTGTCCAAAGGGCACTCAGTTCTGAGCTTCAGATCCTCCAAAGCCCAAACAGTTCGTGAGGAACTACAGCTGTCCCTCCTGTCCCTGCACTGGGCTGACTGAAAGGAGGAAACCCAGCAGGAACTGAGAGGCAGCAGGAAGCTGAGGGAGAAGGAGCAGGACTTGGCGCACACCCTGGGACAGCAGAATGAAAAACTCAGCCAGTGGATGTGTCAAATACATTCTCCCCAGGAAGGGCAATGTCACACCTGCCCACAGAGGATGCCTGGAGTCACAATTAGATGCAATATGAAGAATTCAATATAAAAGGACATTTAAGGCCTTTCCCCTCCTGTCAGCCTGGTGGGAGGAAATTGGGCTTTTCCCTGCCTGTGTGGCACGGGATGTGCTGCACATGCTCGGGGAAAGGAGCGTGGCACCGTGTGTGGGGCATCCAGGCACTCAGCACCTCCCTGCCCTTTGCCAAGACCTGGAGTGCTGCTGCTGCTTCTCTCCTGCTCTTTCCAGGACTCGATGCAAATTTTCTGACTACTTGTGGGGGTGTGGATTCCCAGGGGATTCTCCTTTATCAAAAGTTGTGGGGTCTGTGACCCACAGAGTCCTTTCCAGTTGTTTGCTCCCATCAAGAAACCTTCCAGAGCAAGCTGGAGCTGCAGCCTCTCCTCAGCATCCCAGATCCCCACTAGGATAGGGGGGTTCTGAAAACTTGCTGTGACTCTGCTGCTCCTCCAACACACAGAGTGCCAGGGACAGGCAGACAAACAGTGAGGGGCACCATGAAAAATGCTCAGATAAATCTTTTCCACTATGAGCTGGACTTGCCCTGCTCTATTTAAGTCAATGGAACAAAGCCATTGAGCCAGGGGGGAGCAAGTGCCAGCCCTAAATCATTTCTTTGATTAATTGTTCTTGGGAAGGAAGAATTCATTAAGCATTCCGCTCAGCAATTAGAAATAAATATATTTTTAGAATTAACAACCTGCCAGAAACAAGTTGTTTCAGAAATATATTCAGCTTGATGCATTTTCCATCAATACAGAACGAGGAGGCTCCAGCCTGCCAGAGGGACAGGCTGGGCAAGGGACACTGCAGGGACAGACAGGACAGGGCTGTCACTGAGGAGCTCCTTGTGATGTCTGCACCACTCGGCTTCAGTCTGCATGAGCAACCCGAGAGGAAATAAAGGAGTTTTTCTCTGTATTCCTATTCCAGCCACAAGCTTGGAATGTATCTCCCTGCCATTTCACAGGAATATGACAAAGCTATCCCTACACACCACTGGGGCAGAGCAGATATGAGAGTCAGGAAAACCCAATAAATAACAACAACCCCTCATATTTCCACTCTGGCATCAGACAAGCTGCAAGGGCAATGTGAAATAACAACCTCTGTGAGGAGTTTGGGACACATGATTGCCACAGCCTTCAGATGTGAGACAGGCTGACACAGTAAATGGTTACCACAGGGACAGCAGGACAGCAGCCTGCTCCAAGGCAGTGACAGCCAAACCCTTCCCTGCCCACTGAAGGTACAGATGCCACTACACGAGGTGTAAGGGTGTGTTTTCAATTTTAAATCCACACTTCAAGGCAGGAACTCAGCACAGGCTCTGTTCATGCCTGAGCCTAGAGAACCACATGGATCTGGAGATGGGCACTTTGCCCTCCCCACCAGCCTTAAAAAATCTCCTTCTGGTCCTGAGTGTGGAAGAGAAAACCCTAAAAGAACCCAAACATGCTCTGGGATCTGAGAGTCACAGCCACAAAAGACTATTCCGGGCTTTTAAGTTTTGTGCCTTAAAAGAAAAGACAAGCCTTATCCTTTGGTTGTGGTGCCTAGAGGCAAGTCTGTTCCCTGTCCTGTTTTGGGAATGTAGGATGGCAGCAGTGTCTCAATGAATTCCAGCTTTTCCAAGAAGAACACCCTCTCAGAGGGCCCTCTTCCCTAAAACACAAAACATCCCTGTAGTTTTTCCTTCTGCACACACAGGACCCGATTTCAAGGCCACTGCAGCAGGCACTGGCTCAGCCTTTGATTTCAGCAGGGATGTGCTGGGATATCACAGAAATTGGCTGGGAATTCGTTGCACTTCCATCATGATTACACAATTTCTGTGGTTTTCTTCCTTCTAGTTAATCCAGCCCTTCTGCTGAAGCTCAGAGTAAGGCAAGAGCCAGGGTTTTGCTCTTGCTCTCTCATGCCAGCACAAATGTCTGTGCTGTGCCTCAGCCCAGCTGGGAGCCCTGGCACTGGGAGACCACAGGGAGGCTGAGGAAGAGGAGGAGGAGAAAGATGGGTCAGTGGTGAGGGCACCTGGGCAAAGCTCTCAAGCCACTGCAGTGACTCCAGTGGGGAACAGCAGAGGGTCTTTGACTGGAGGCTGGGGAAAGCAGATCAGCTCCGCTCTCAAGTGTATCCAAACCCAGGTTAGCTCATTGGATATTCAGAGAGTAAATCAGGGGTCTCCCTCAGGAAAGGCACCCTTGAATCAGAAACAGCTGTTCTGTGGGCAAAGAGCCGAAAATTCAGGGCTCTGAACCACTTCCACTGTAGCAAGAGAGCCCCAGGCTGCCTGGATCCTGCCTTGAAGAGGCACTGCACAAACACCACGCTAGGAGTGGAATCTGGAATCAGTGACAGCAGTGCAGCACCAGCAGCTCCCACCCAGTGCCAGCACAGGGCCTGGATGGAATTTGGGGTTCCTGTACGGGACACGTGGCCTGAGGTGCCTCCAAGGAGGGAAACTCATTCCCAGGGCCATTCTCACCCAGGAATTTGGGTCCATGTGTCTGCTAACGACCATCATTTCACAGGAACGATGATCAACCCTCGTGCATCCCCAGGAGCCCTGGTATGTGGAGGAATGAATGATCTCAGCCAGCCCTGCAGCCAGGCTGAGCTGAGGGAAATGCAGCAGAGCCACTGCAGCTCCAGGGCAGGGGCTGAGCAAAGCTGGAGGATCTCAACTGCACTGCCCTTACTCACAGTGTCACCTGCCTGCCTGCAAAGGTCACGAGCTGCTCTGCCAAAGCCAGGGGGGTTTTATGATCTGGGGAGTTTATATTACTACAGAACTCCTTTATTGGAATACTCTCCCTTCCTCTCCCCTGAGCCAGCCAGGGCCATACTTTGCCTAGGAAAGGCAAGTTTTCTAAGAGCTTGTGAGGAATGCTCTGCCCTCCTCTTGTGCCCAGCTGCAGGAAAGCCATGCTCCTCTCTGAACCGTACCAAACCCCGTTCTTTTTCCCTAACTGGGCTGCAAAACTTAGCCACCCAGTCTGGGGCAGGCACAAGTTTCCACTGAACTGTCCTAACTTCAAAGAGGTGCCCTTTCCCCAGAAAAATCTTGGGCATGGGGGTTTGGAGAGAAAGCAAGGCTGGAAGCTTTGGCTGAGAAAATGGGAGGGCCTAACCCCTGGCACCTCGCTGAGCTCTCCCACAGCCTCTCTGCACCTCTTCTCTGGGAGCCTGGGCAGAAATGCTGCTGGCCTGCAGCTCCTGAGAGTGAGTGTGTGATGATTGCACCGCAGGATGTGGTTGAGAACAGCTCAGCCCTGCGAGAGCAATACCCCAGAGCAGCTGCCAAGGCCCAGAGGAGTTTCATCCCTCACTTCACCCAGCATTGTCTCCACAGATCTCATGGATTGCCCTGTCTCCCATCCCCACAGACACCCAGCACCTCTGGCATTTCCTCCTCACCTGCACAGAGGCTTGTGCTGATGAGGGGACTGAGCTTTGGAGAAATTACACTGCTTTTTGTCCAGCTTTTACATCCCAGCTACAGGAAACACAGGGCTGGAAACACTTCTGAGGGGGCTTAGGGTGGTCTGGAAGTGGGAATGCCCGTGCTGTGGTAGCAGGCAGAGGAGCTCAGCTCTGGCTGACACTGCTCCCAGCCCCAGCATTCCCAAGGTGCTTTATCATCAGCTGCACCCCCGATGTTATGCACTAATTTCCACAGCAGACTCATTCACACACACACAACACACCCACCCACATGCAGTGATGGCTAGACAGACACAAAGCATGCAGCAGCCAATTATTTGGGGTGGGAACAGCTTGCATGAGCTCATGATGAAGCTTAGCCTTAATTCTGCTGAGCTGGAGAGGCTGGAGCTGTGCTCTGCTCTCCTGACTGACTGCGGAGCGCAGAGCAGGGCAGATGATGTCAAGGCAAATCTTTTTTTGTCTGCAGTGCAGATTTGGCTGTGTGAATTTACTTGCAAATGAGGCTTCCAGATCCCCTGTTGGAAAGCAGGAGTCCTAGGCCATCCCCACAGCTGCCAGTGTCAGCCCAAATTCCTGCTGGTGCTGCAAGAAGGGCGGCCTTGCTTTGGAAGGCTTGGGCCCAACTTCCCACCAGGATCTGCAGGCAGAGAGAAGCCAGTGCGATTGACAGGAGGATATAGGGGAGGAGGGCCTGGGCTGCACACACAGCAGAGGAGCCCATCACAGGGGGAATAAAGGAGGGGAGACCCCAACAGAGCAACTTTCCCTGTGTTTTCACCAACCGAGCCCCCAAAAGTGTCCAGAAGCACTGAGGGTTTAGCCAGCAGCCATGGACACGTGTGCAGTTTGACTGAAGCACGTCTGTGAGCCAGGCTTTTGTTCCATGCCCAGCTGAGGGAGAGGCCGGGATGTTCCAGCCACAGCACACACAGGGAATTGCCCTGAGCAAAGCTGGCATGGAGCACTCTGGTGTTTGCACTGAAAGCCAAGGGTCACTGCACATCACCCAAAGATCCACCCAGCCCAGGAGATGTTTTCTAGAGCTGCCACCACAGCAGGGACAGACACCTTGCAGCTCCTGTGCCAGACCTGCTGTCTGGGAGTGTTTACTGAAGTCAGGAGTCACATATTCCCAGAGAAAGGGGTAGCACACCCTGCAGTACACATGACTGGGGAGGGAAAGATGGAACATTTTCTTCTCAGAGCATCTTCAAACCCCATGCAGGGGCTGCACAGTTCTCATTCATGGACATAAAAGGTAAAATCCATCTTGTCTGCCTCTCCATGCCTATCTTTTCCCAGCCTAGTTCTAAACCTGCCAGACAATAGAGCACCATACATGGAACTGGAGAGTATTGGTAATCTCTTCCCTTATCAAGACAAAGGAACCAGTGATTCAGAAATCCCCTATCAGAACACAGACCCTATTTGGGGTCCTAATAAAAGATGAACAGTAGGTGAGGCCAAATCTACAGCACTGCACAGAAAAGGAGAATCCCAAAGAAATCCTCATGGAACTGCCTGGTAGAGACCAACCCCACCCTTGATGGTATCTCCTCTGGCATCTGCTGTTACATTAAAATATTACAGAGTCCCCCAGCATCTTCCACGGCCCCTGGCAGCACCATCACCTCGTTTTTTGAAAGCTGGAGACATCGAGGCATGAAGAATTCAGTTCAGGATGGCTCCCAGGTCCAACCTGCATGCCTGACATCCCTTCCAGCCTGTCCTTCTGTCTGCTAGTGACACTGCTTGTCATTCCAAGTGCATCCACAGCTAAATGAGCACGATATGAGTGCTTTGTATGGGCACTAAGGAGAACAGACCATCATCTGCAGTCTAGACTGGTCCCTCCTCCTGCCCTCCCCACGATTCGCAGGAAAATAGGCATGGAAAAATATATTGCTCTTGTTATTAATAGAAGTGTAACTTGTGCACGGCATTAGTGCTTTGAAGTGAAGGGGGAAAGGTCAAGCGTCAAGAATTTGTGCTTAATGAAAAGTGGGTTTGCTATTGTTAAAAAAAGCTGCAAGGAGCCAGGCATCGTTATCTCTTCTCTTATCTCCTGAGCTGTGGGGAGAGCTGGTGCAGGACATGGCAGGAGTGAGGAGGGCCGGGGTGTCCCTGCCCTGCTCTCTGCACCTGGACACAGAGGGGCACAGCGAGGGTCTCCCCTGCCCCCAGTGCCCCTGAGAGATGTCAGTGCTCAGTTGGGTGAGCCCCTTGCCCTGACAGCACTGGGAAGGAAAGAATTTGTGGAGTCCTCCAGTCTCTGGAATGCTGCTGTTATCTCCTCCCCAGCGCTGATAACTGCCAGCCGTTGCTTTCCCAACCCAGCACATCTCAGTGCATCTCCCCGGGGTTTTCCAGGGTTTTCCATGCCCTCCCCGTGCTCAGGTGGGATGAGGATCACACTGTGACAGTGCCCAGGTTCTGACCAGCAGCAGGAGGAGCAGTGTCTGTGCTCCCAGTCCCACTGGTGCGGAACAGTCACTCCCTGCACAACTCCCGATTGCCTGGCACTCACAGAAACACCCTGAGCACAGCTGGGACAACGGAAAACCAGGAGCTGGCAACCTGCAGCTCCTCTCCTGCCTCTGAGCCCCGCAACAATGGATGCACACACACAGACAACCTCTCCATCCAAAGAGGCCGCGAGTTAAATCCTTAATTAGCACATTTGGACGAGCCACCACAAATGAGATTAGCTCTCCTGCACGGCTGGGGAAGCTGCTGTGCCCCTGGAACGTGGAAGTGGTGGGCCCTCAAGCCGACCTTGGAATTCCCCCCTGGATGCTCATCTGCTTTGCTCTCACGGCACTGCCTTCCCCTGCTGCCTGCAGCATCTCCTCGGGAGATAAGAGCCTGGTTTTCCTCCAGGCACGGGGTGACCACGTTCGATACTGCACACAATGAGTAATTCCAGTTTAGAAAGGGACTTCCCAGCTAGCAAAGCCTTCAGCATGGAGAAGGGGCAGGAAAAGGGCTCTCTAAGAGCACCTTGCCTGCCCAGGACACATCTGCTGTGTTTCTGGAGCGCTGTGTCTGCTGACAAAGCCGGGGTTGGTGCTGTCAGCACTGCAGAGCTGCCCGGAGCCAAGCTGCATCCTCACCAAACCCCAGCCCACTCCAGGGCACCTGAGCATCCTCTCTGCTTGTCCCGGACAGCAGCTTGGATTTTGAACAGGCAAGAGCCCCTGTCCTGCCCTGCAGGCTCAGGTTTACAGCCAAGGAGAGCTCTGCTCCGTGGGGATGAGCTCTGCAGTGCTGCTGGGGGCAGAGGTCAAACAAACACTTCAGGAAGGAACTTCAATCAACCCTGTTCACCATAATAACGATTCTGACTCTTCTGCAAGGGAAAGGAGGAAATCTCGTGAACCTCCAGACATTCAAAAGGCAATGATGTCACCAGCTGGGAGCTGCCTGGCTTCAGAGGTGGTTGTGGACACTGCACCTGCATGCCCAGCCCCAGGAAAGCATGTGGGACACACAGCTGTGAAGGAGGAGGGCAGCACCTGGATGTTGCCACAGGGAAATAAGCTTCCTTATACACCCAGCAAGGGACACAAGAGATCTGTGATGTTCTCAATTTTCCTCCTGGCCTCAAATTCTGGGAATGCTCTTCTCCTTCTTTACAGCTTGGCCTGTGTTCACCACAGACATGGTGGCACAAACATTTTGGGGGCAAATCTCAAGTAGCCACTTCCCTGCAGCCTGACCTTTCCCTCACAACTCAGCAGTGGAAATGGGCTTTTTGAAGTTCTCAAAAGGAGCTGGCACCTTGCTTTTTGAGTGACATTCATCTGTAGGTAAATTGATTTAATAGCTTGTTAGAGTGCCAATTAGAACCAACAATAACTCAATTGACCTATAACTGCCTTGGCACCACCACAGCTTTCAAAAATAAGAGAAAGGAGGAAATCTCTGCTCTGGCAGAGATGAGAGCTCAGATAGTTGGTTTTGAGAGCAAACTGAAGGATTCATGGGCTTGCTAATGAGATGCTCATAACACATCAGAAACAAAGACAGATTTCAATGGTTTCAAGCTAAAATGACACTATGTTATCTCCAGACAAAGATCACTCTTTTATCTGTATAATAAATGGATTTCAGTGCAGCAGCAGTGACTCTAGAGCAGAAAAAAACCCTCATTGCCACAGAAAGCACTAGCACAGTTACCTAACCAGAAAAACACTGGATTGAAACCCCAAGTTTGCCTCCTTAAAATAGTGCTGCAAAGTCCTACACTGACTCTGTGGGTTTTACCCTCAAAAAACACTTTTTCCCTTCAAATAAAATCTGTTTCATTCTCCTGCAGTGGAGATTGTGCTTCCAGACAGATTCATCATGTTAAATGCTTAGGTCTGAGGATTGAGATCTTTCAAGTTTAAGAAATAGAAAATGGGCAGCTTTTGTCTCAACGCTGGCCGTGTCCAAGGATAAGGATAATGTGAAAGGGTTTTAAATTACTGGGAAAAATGATCCATTCTTAAGTCAGGAAGGGGATGGAGAAAACTGAGATTGTTGGAAGAGTCAGAAGGACAACAACAACTAAGAATATGCAGGAGGAGAAGGAACTGATTTGGAGAGACCCACCCTGAGAAAAAGCTGAAGGGTGAGGATGGCGACTGGAACTGGACTGAGCAAATGCCGACCCAACACACTAGGACATGGCACGGGGTGAGGGGGAGAGGCATCACTGAAAACAAGGTGGAAATCAGTGACCAGATGAAAAAGAAGCTGGAGAATAGCATCTAGGACTGGCTGGACAAGACACCTGCCACGAGGAGCCCAGAAAATAGAGATGGCACTGGAGGGATGAGAAACACAAACTGCAAGGGAGAGATGGGGAAGACAACAGGTTGGAGAGAGTGGGGCTGAAGGTGAGAGGGAGAAAACAAGCAGGGAGTTTGTAACAGGCAGAGTGTGTTTCCTTTGGGGCCTGGTGCAGCATCTTTCCTTTGCTGTAGCTCCCTGCTACAGCCCCTGCTTCATTCAGAGCAGAGGGCAGTGCAGCACAGCCCTGAACAGCTCCACACCTGCTAATGAACCCAGAGATATCACTGTGCCAAGGGGAGAGACTGGGCTGTTTCTAAAACCCTAACAACTGTACAAAACACTGCATTAAAAACCAGGCTGCAAAGTCAGAAGCTCGGGGTAGGAAACAGCAGACAGGAGCTTGGCTGTGCTGTGTTACAGCCACGGCATGGATCAAACCAGTGCTTCCCAGAGAATTCCTGCCTCCTCCGAGCTGGGAGGGCAGCCTTGGGGTGGGAGGAGATTTTCTGTAGGAGCCCATTTCTTGCCCAGCCTGGCAGCTGTGCAGTGGCAGAGAGAAGGGACTGCAGGCGGGCTGTGATGGCCAGGGCAGGTGAGCTTTCCCCCTCTGCCAGAAAGCTCCTGCAGGAGTGTCAGGCCAGGAGCCCAGCCCCAAACCGTGACTGCAACAATGCCCTGAGATGATGAGGGGACAGAACACGATGTCATTGTTTACAGCAGGGATTGTTTTTTGCTATAACAACAGACAAACTAACAAGCAGCAGAGGATTGGGAAGAGGGTGGGAGGGATGGGCCCATTTCCCAGCCTGGCTGCTCACAGAGCCATCCTAAGAAATGGTGCAAAGCAGAGTGTGCCCAGTCCTCTCAAGGCACCCACGGCTCCTCAGACAGGTCCTGATCAGCCCTTCAGAGTGCCAGGGATGGCCCATTCCCTGCAGAGCCCCCAGGGCAGAGCTCTGACCAAGGGGATGCTGCCAGCCCTCCTGCTCTGCACAACTGGGCCCCAGTTCCACCACACCTAGGTCAGGGATGGTTTTACCTCAATCCCCACCAGTCTGTGCCACCTCACTATAACCTAGGGATGATATTTCCAATTTTCTTGCTGTCAGGAAGTGAACTGAGCATTCATTGTTTGCATAGTGAATATTTTGTAAAGCCATGAGAAGATTAATCTTTTTTAACATCAGGATCTGAATAAGATATAATAAATAAGATATGTTATCTTACAAGAAGAGATGGAGAAAATGTTAAATTGTTTTTCCCAAAGGAGCCACCCCTGAGTGTACTGAGGGAGGAGCTTCTGTGGGAGAGATAATGGCTTCATCTGTTAGCACAGACTGGTATGAAGGGCCTGCCTTAAGTTTATGCAAAAAAAATCTTAACCATAGCTTTGTTAAATCTCAATGCTTGCTTTACTATTTATTTATGTTATTTTATGTAATTTTCTCCATGTGAAAATACCATAATATTAGTCCTGAAATATTTTACCATGGTGACCCCTGAGGTGTTGCCTTTACTGAGGCCTTCCCGTTTTCCAGCTCAGGCATGTGAACACATTTCCTACAAAAAGCTGCACTCCTTCACAGATTGTCTGGTGTGGGATTATTTATCCTCTGCCTCCTGACAAGTAAGCTGGGGCACAAAGCCTGACTTGCCTATGGACATGGGCAGTATGGATGCAGGAATTTCACTCCCTTAGGTCATGGTCACAAAGCCATGGTTCTTCTGCAGCCTAAAAGTCAGCACAGACCCAACCCACGTGTTCAGCAGAATTTGGATTATCCTCTATATGATTCCTGCTGGGATCCTCTTGTCCTGCTCCAGCAAAGTGCCCTGGGAACTGGCTGGGAAGTTCTGTGCAGCAAAGGCAGTGGGATCTATCTCGAGTCTCCATGTGCTGCCCCAGGGACACACCATCACCACAGAGGAGGAGAAAAGAGCCAAGCCAAGCCTGGGAGCTGCCCCCTCCAAACCCGGCCTGCTGGCACTCTCTGTTGGATTCCAGTCCAGGCACAGGTCCTGCCACCCAAGGCACTGCTCCCTCCCTTTCCCTGAGCCAGAATTCCCTTGTGCTGCACATCCTGCTCCATGCGGGCACTTGGAGCAAAGGGAGAGTCACAGACTCAGCCTCTGGGCGCTGGCAGGAATGGAGGGAGGGCAGCACAAGGGGCAGCACTTCGGGCAGGAGATGGAGAACAGGGCATTATTGGACTCTCCACAAATTGTTTACCCTCCTAAAGCACGGGGAAAAGCTTCCCAGTGAGAACAGTGTGCAGAGCCAGAGCAGCGCTCAGAGAGGCACTGGAAATCGGAGCTGCTCGGGAGAGTGGGAAAGGGAAACACACAGCCCTCCCCTTCCTGCTCCATCCCACACTGCTACTGGGCTCAGTGCTCAGGACTGTAATTAGTAAATCCCACTGATGGCCCCCGAGAAGGGACACTGCAGCACAAAGGGAAGCAATGATTTTGTTCTTTCCCCTTATTCCTCACACCTGAGCACCTGTTTTTTTCTGCCATGGAAACCTCCCCAGGGTCCCAGCAGCCAGGGAGCTCCAGCAGAGGAAGCAAAGGAAAGAAAGGCTCTGTTTGCACACAAGTATCACCAGTAATGGAGACCGGTGAAAAGAAGAATTGTAAAATCTGTAGTTGGGTCTGGAATGTTTGCCATTGTTTTCAGAGAGACAGCAGCTTCTCTTCACTGTGAGGAAGTTAATAGATTACTGGGCAGTGAATAATGTGCAGTTCTATTTACATCCACTGCTGGGACTATTTTGGGCTCTAAGATAGTGTATCTGTTCTCAGGTCTTTCTAAAAGCAGCATGCTACACTTTTTTTTTCCAAGCAATTCTGGGCAGGAGCTACAACCCATATGCTTCAGTCAGCTACAAACTAGACAGATCATTGTTTGTCTGGAATTTTTTTATTAAACCAATTGTACTGGATCAATGCTTCCTTCAAGCAATAAAATACAGTTCTGTCTGCCCAGTGGAAGAGCTTTCAAAGTCACAGATAAATCTTGATGTAGGAAATACGGGGTGGCTCTGCACTGATGTGCAATCAACCACAGATGCAAATGAACTCCAGCTGCCAGCACATACATCTGCACCTCAGAATGGGAGCCAGCACTCTTAATTTTCATTAGAAATTGCTAAGACACCTTTTAAGTGCTTCTAGAACCAGCCCACTGCATTAGTCAGGAGTACTCAGGGGCATCGGGCTTGATTTTTATAAAGGTCATTTGATGTCTTTTCCCCTCACAATGGACTAAAAGCAGAGATCAACAGAGCCTGAATCTATATTAATTTGTTTTACTCTTGGAGGGTCATAGATTTGCCACTGGAATTAGCCCTATTAGATGCTAAAATGATAATTTAATGAGACAATGATGAAAGCCTCTGTTCCATTCTAAATCAGGAACTCCTCTGGAAGCCGGGCACGAAGGAGCGGCGGCTCCGTGGAGTCGGAGGATGGCCCCAATGTCATTTCACAGCAGTGCACCGGCCTGGAGTGTTCCATGCAAACTTCCCAGCTCCAGCTGCTGGGAGCTGGCAGTCACGAGGGCTGGAGCCCCACCAGGGCCCGCCTGGAGATGCACCTCGCTGGCAGAGGGGAGGCAGCTGCCTCCAAAGGCACAGGGAGCAAGCTCGGGGTCTTAAACCTTTCCTCACTCGAAACTTGAGCAGCCAACGCTGCTGCACAGCCTTGGTGCCAGGGAAGGGCAGGAGAATGGAGCCTCCAAGATCCTGAGGGATCTGCACCCGGCTGGAACACGGAGCAGCCAGGAATTGCACTGTGTTATTCCCCAAGCACACACCACCCTCCTTTGGGGCACCGATACAGCTCCTGCAAATATTTTGGTAAGAGCTGCTCTTTGGTGCAATCTGCTGCATTCCAGAGGTCAAAAAACGTTAGCCACATTCACAGGAGTTGCTTCCAAGAGAGATAGCTTTAGCACAGGGCAAGCCCCAAGAAAAGGTGGGAAGGCTCGCACTCTTCCCCTTCAAGGCAGCCGTTGTCCACAGGTCACTTTCCATGGAAGCCCAGGCACGTTCTCTAAGCAGCATTCCTATCCAAACAGACCTGCTGCAGGTGACCTAGAAACAGGGGTGAACAAAGCCTGCCTGGAAATATCCCCCCTGAGCGGGCAGAGGTGCATCCAGCTCCTCCCAGCCTCGGCACATGGCTCCAGACACCCACCCCAGTGCCCCGGCCCAGGGGGACAGCAGGGAGGCAGCCCGTGCTGCTGGGCTTGGCTGGGCTGGGCTGCTACACCAGCTCAGAAGGAAACCAGCCCGCCTGGAATGTGCCCCAAGGCACAGACACGCAGCTCCCTGTGCCTGCCCCGCTCGGATTGCCAGCTTTGTCAGTGTTATTAACACCAGGAGTCACCCATGCACCCACAGAGCTCTGCATGCACCAACAGCTCAGCGCCAGCAGCTCCATGGCATCATCTGGCTCGGGGAGCCAGGGCTTTTCAGCAGACTCCATTCCTTTGGGCGAGGCTAGGAATGGCCCCACAGCCAAGTGCCTCGGGAATGAAAAGTTACCTCATTGTCCTAAGGAATAAGCATTGGTTCTGTAGGAACCTTAAAATCCTGAACTCTTGGGACCATCTCACCTTGGGCAAGGTGGTTACCTCAGCTCCTGCTGCTCAAGTTTGCCAGGCTGGTTCTGTGCTGAGAACAGGCACAGATATGGAAGGGAATAAACCCACCACAGAGACAGAAGGATTTAGAAGCTGGACACTGCTTTTGCCGAACTTCAGACACAACACAGACACTAAACCCCAAATTTCCCAAGAGTGCGACACACAGACACGCCTGGCTAGAATAACCCAAGAAAACATAGCAGGTGAACTCCAGACTCATAGTAAATACTGCAAAGACTATGAAACTGGTTTTGTTCTTTTGAAAGCTGCTCATTCTCACATTTCAGTGTTTGGGAGCTATTACTTGCTCAGTCTCACTGGGAGGCAATTTTTCCCTGGTTCCAGTGTGAGATTGGGTAAGGCTGTGCTTGCAAGGACTCTGCATCATGCTGTAGCTGCTGGAAACCCTCCTAAGCTCGGTCAGCTGTGTGCTTGGGACACTTGAATGCACTGAATTTAAATGACAGTGCAGTCCTCCAACTCACAGAGCCTTCTAATAACATTTGTTAATCCAAGCAAATATCAAGGAATCTGGTCAGTGCCAGTGCTGAATCCGCTAAGCATGTGGGGCTGCTTGCTAAATCCCTAATAGCTGGTGTCAAGAGGTTTGTCATTCCTGCCTTTGGGAGGCCAAATCCACCCCAAAACTCCTTCCTGCAATTATCTCACTAACTGTATTTTTGGGAATCGTGCACAGTTCCTTGCAGAGTCCATGAATTCAATAAAATCACGCAGTGTGACAAAGATATGTTTGAATAATAATCTTCTCCTGTGTGCTTTTAAATGTGAGATGTAAGCCCGTTGTAATTAAAGTTGAAGCAATAAACCTTAGCCATTGATTGCACTCAGTAATTAATTATTGATTGCAGTGCCTTACATACATATTGCAGAGGACAGTTCACCTGTGCAGCAGACGATACTTTGCTCAGGAATACCCAAACACAGCCCCTCTGCTATACAGGACTTCACAAAAACTGGCTCTAGGGTTCCCAAGTCCATTTCCTCATTAACCTCCACGGAAATGTTGCTGTAGATTGAGAGCAAGCCATTGCTTCGGCAAAGTCAGCGTTAACTATTCTCAACCCAAACTAATTTTGCAAATGAGGATGTAGAGATGCAAAGGAGGCTCTTTCTCTGTTAAGAACCTTGTTAATGAACGCTGCCATCCCCTGCACATCCCATTCCTGACAAGCCATGCTGCAGTAAGACGCCTACACGGCAGCAACAGTAGCAACATCCCTGCCTAACTCTTGGGAAGGAGCAGGGAGAGGACTTGGAGGTGTGAAGAAGCATCAATCAGGCACAGCATCCATGGAGATGCGGGGCTAGTTAACATCAGACACCACACTTTTAGTCTAGAGTTGTGCATCAGGTGGGAACAGTTTTTCCCCATTTACAACGAACTTGAAGAGAGCCTTTCCATTATAAAAAACCAAAGACAATTGGTTTAAAAACAATTTAAAATTACTAATGGTGTGGGGGCACTAAAATTAAGGTGAAATGTAAATGAAACCTGCAGCTCGTGTGAGTGGAGCAGATCTTGGCTGTGTCCTCCAGCTCCTGGGGCTGGGAAATGACCCAGGAAAGTTCAGTCGGGGTGGGTGCCCTGTGCAGGAGGTGGCATGGGAAGGGACAGGCCAGCTAGTTTGGAGGGAGCCGGGAAAGGGGAGATTGTACCTGAAGTCGCTGTAGGGATGGATGATCCAGAACCCGGCAGACTTAACTCTTTCCTGCTCCCTCTCCACGGCCTTCTGGCTGCCAAACATCCTCAAGGAGAATTTGTTGACCCCCGGCTGGAGCATGGCCCCGAACTGCCTCTGCATGAAACCGGCCTGGCCGAGCCTCTGCTCCTCATCCGGGGTGATCTGGTCGCACCCTCCGCCTCCCTCCACTTTGATGGAGGTCGAGGAGCAGGCCCAGGGGGGCGGCT
>VWYP01022030.1:77418-131606 GCA_013400435.1 Pycnonotus jocosus | reverse complement strand
CTGCAACCTGCAGCGGCCACCGCTTGCTTACATCACTGTCATCGCTTATTCCTCATGCAGCCCCTGCTCCTGGGAATATTCATGAAGCCATCCCATTCTACTGGGTTGCCATAGGAGCGACTACAGCGCACAGGCTCTGCCTACCTGAGACAGCGCCCGGGCTTCTTAAAGGGGCAACGCCCGCCAACCGCGGGCCTCCGCCGCCGAGCCCCGGCCGCTGCGGGCACCGGGCAGCGCCGGGCCCGCCCCGCCTTAGCGGCCACGGCCGCCGGGCCGCCGCCGGCTTATCAACAGCGGCATCGTAAACATGACAAAGTACATAAATACCCAGCGAGAATATTCCCTTTTTCTCTCGGATGCGGGCGCTGCCTGCTCCGCCCGGAGGTGTGGCTGCTGGGGGCAGGTTTGCCCGTGAAGGCACGGGGGGTTTTGTGGGAAGAGGCGAACCCAAATCTACAGGAAAACCGGTGGTTCACCTTGAAAATCTCACTTGAATGCAAAGCAGGGGCTCGGGAGTGCCGGTGCTCCCTAGCAGAAGTTTGCCTGCCGGGAACACGCTGCCTTTGCCCCTGTCTGCAGCATCCCAGAGGTCTGGAAGGATCCTTTTCTCCCTGGCTGTCGGCATTATTGCTCTCCTGAGGGGTTGGAGCTGGAGAAATCATTCAAAAGCGAATAAATGAAAGGCAGCCGCAGCGGGGCGAGCCCCGGGAGGCTGGGCTGGCAGTGTGGGCTCTCCCCGCCGCGGGGGAACCCCACTTCCCAAGGGGCTCCTGAGTCAGCACCGGGAACCCGCTCCGGCTGGGGATGCTGCTGCCCCTCTCTGCTGCCCACGAGCTACCGCCCGAAACAGAGGCCAGAGCACTGGGAAAAACCGGCTACAATTAGGCATTTCCCGTCCTTTTGGTGTCTGAGAGGGTTTTTCTGCAGAAAAACAGGGAAAGAGGTGGCAATCAGTTCTGCCTGTGCTTCTTTGGGAATGGCTGCTAATTCTGTTTTAAAAGCTCCTAGACTGACAAAGTGGTTCAAATCGCTCCTGGTGCCAAGCCTCTGAAACTGATGGAGTAAAATTAAGAATCTCTTTGGCCATATGAAGGATTTTGGTGTGTATTTCTGCCGAGATTCGGCATCTGATGCTTTCTAGAATGTTTGCTGTTTCAGACGCTGTAAATGCTACCTGCCAGGAGAAGGAAACCACGTGAACTGCGCTGGCAGGAGGCTGAGCGCAGGCAAGGAATGCCCACGGCGGGCAGGCAGGGAGGAAATCCCCACCTCACCTCTGTGCCCCTGCTTTGGGAGCAAACATCTCCCTGTGCCCTTGCAGGAGCCCCTGGCCAGAGGGGGCTGTGCCCTGCAGAGCAGCAGGATGGATGTTCCTGCAGCTCCATGGCAAGGAAATGCTGCTCAGCAGTGACTTCACCGAGCACACACAGAGCACATGCTTCCTCAGCCTTGCCTCTCCCTTGCTCTCTCCCGAATCCTTTCTCCCATGTGTTCTACCTGCTCTTCTTCTCCTCCCACCTTCTGGCACATCCAGACTGCCTGTGACTCATTCCAAATACTCTACACAGGGCAAATATCATTTAATATTATTATTTTCATCACCATTTCGAATAGAATGAGCTTTGCTGGGGAAATAAATTTCATTTTTCCAATGCTCCTGTAGATTAGATAATGTGAGCTAAGCCAGGGAGAGCACTAAAGGTCTTTTCCCTGTTTTTCTTCCCTCCTCCAGGCACTAGTGATGCTGAGGCGCAAGCACTTCTGTGCCTCAGCTGCAATCAGCTGCCTTCCAAAAGGATGTGTTTTGATTAATAAGGTGCACAACATCTGAAACTGATGCAGCTTCTTAGGCACAGCCCTTCGTGTTCCCAGGGAACAACAGAGCAGCAAAGGAAGTGCTCAAAGAACCAAGCTGTGTGTCCTCTCTCAGCCAGAGGTGCTCTGCTGGCTCTCAGAAAATGCCCCACATTCCCTGGCCTGGCTGGGATTGCTGTGCCTGATTTGGGAATGAGATCAGGCTGTGCCTGATTTGGGAATGGGGAATCAGGCTGTGCCCGATTTGGGGGTGGGATGAGGTTCTCCCTGATTTGATGACGGGATCAGGTTGTCTCTGATTTGGAGATGGGATC
The DNA here is from genome assembly GCA_013400435.1 of Pycnonotus jocosus. Lineage (NCBI taxonomy): Eukaryota > Metazoa > Chordata > Aves > Passeriformes > Pycnonotidae > Pycnonotus > Pycnonotus jocosus. The sequence continues at coordinate 129,477 of VWYP01022030.1, read as the reverse complement.
AGGCTGTGCCTGATTTGGAGATGGGATGAGGTTCTCCCTGATTTGGGGATGGGATCAAGTTGTCCCTGATTTGGGGATGGGATCAGGCTGTGCCTGATTTGGGAATGGGGGATCAGGGTGTGCCTGATTTGGGGACAGCGATTAGGTTCTCACTCATTTGGGGATGGGATCATGTAATAAAGATGAATCCAAGGAAGCTCTGTGGGCTTTTGGAATCATCCCAAGTGCTAAATCCAGAAGGTGCCTCCTTGTGCCCCTCTGTCTTCCAGTGTGGGTTCCTGAACACTTCTAAAATCTTGGCTCCAGCAGTTCCAGGTAACCCAACTCAGAGGAATTTCTCAACTCTTTAAACTGTAATGACAATTTTGTGTTCAGAGAACTTCAAAGTAATGGTATTTTACTTGAGAACCTTCCAAGAACTAAGTGTAGAGGATGGGAATTATCCTTGTCTAATGGTATGAAACCACTATCAGAGATGGAATTTATTGCCAGCATTGTGGCAGCACTTTCCATGGCAGTAAGTGCACCTTTAGAGGCAGATTTTTAGAATATTTCACTGTATCACTGGCTGCACAGTACATTCAAAGGGAGGTGGAGAAGTCACCTGTCAGGAAAAGGCAGAACTGGTTTTGAGGGAAATTATCTCCTTTTTAACAATATTTGTCAATACTGCTCCAAGGGACTTGGCATAGATATGAAGGGAATAGATTTAGTGAGGAGAGGGCAGGTGAAGCAGCCAATGACTTGTTTGGTTCCTAGGGAATTTTGCCAGCTCATATTTATCTATATTTCTATACATTTATAGACATATTTTTATATACACATCTATATGATATTTTGATAAAAATCTGGTGCTACACTGCAAATGTGAAAAATTCTATTCCAAATGAGCTCAGGACTACAGAAGAATGGCCTGAGAGCCATAAGAACTGATATCCTGTGGCTCAGGGTACAGAAACAGTAGTGCAGGGTGGTCTTTTAGGCCCACCTTTGCTTGGGTGAGTGCTCCCATCATCACCCTTGAGCCTCTGGATTCTCAGGTAAAAAAGGAGTCACTAAACATGTGGCAGGGCTTGGAAGAATGGGAGCAAATCCTTTCAAAGCTGCCTATTGTTCCTAGCAGGCAGCAGGTAACTCATAATTGGCATTTGGAACTCATGAAATATTCAACACTACAAACCAAGGAAATTCTGCCTCAGAGTTTTGGTGGGAGAGGCTGCCCTGGCTGCTTCCATCATAGCTGGGAGATAACGAAGAAATAATCGTGATAAATACATAAAATTTGGCTCAGTCTCAGCCCTATTCTTCACCCAGGTGTGCTGTCACACCGCACTCATTGAAATTCAGCCTGGGCCTCCCTCCTGCTCTCCGTGTTCCTTACAGGAGCTGCAGGGTGGGCACTGGAACACTCACCCAGGCTGGGTAAAGGACCCAGCTGAGCAATTGGGAGGGAGATCCATGCCTGGATGCTGGGATATGGGCAGAAGACAGGCAGGGAGGATCCGCCAGAGCTGCTGCCAGCATGGAAGGAGGAAGACGGGTTTGAGGCAGAAGGGTTCAAAGTCCACCCGTGAGAACACAGAGACACTGAACAGATCCCCAGTGACGGCCGACTGCGGAGCCTGGCATGGGAGGCAGGAGCTGGGATAGGAGCAGCATGGAAAAACTGCTACCAGGAAGTGCTTGGGAAGCAATATTAACTCCAGCTTCCAGGGGTAAATAAATCAATCCCAAGCTCAAAATGTGAGTACTTGTCCAGGGTGTGCGGGCGTTGCTGGGAATGTGCTGACAACCAACAAACTGCTTTGCCACCCGGCTGCAAAACTGATGTGTTATCCAAAAATTCATGTTGGTGGCTGTGGAAAGAATTCCCAGACTCTGCAGCAAATAAACCCCCGAGGTTTCCGGGATGTTTTGCAAGAGCTGGTAATCCTCACTGAAAATCCCAGCTAGGAACAGAGTGGTTAGCACGAGCACCTTGCCACCTGACCTTTAATATTCCCCCTGGAGAACAGGAACCTTCCTGGAAACAGGAAAACAGAGACAGGTAACCACGGATGGAGCTGTAAGGGAGGGAAATGACAGAGCTCAGAGGAGCTGCTGAGACCAGAGCAGCTGCATGGTTTAGTCACAATTAGCTTACAAAGTTCCTGTCTAAACTCTACCAATGAATTCTCCAGTATTCACAGTGAAATGCTCATATTGAGCTCGTATCTTGGACTTCAACAAAATTTGCCATCCAGATATATATTCCATCAAATTTCTATTTAAAAACAGAGAACTAGCTTATTTTTCTCCCCTGATCTGGAGTTATTCAGGAGAGAGTTCAGACAGCATGGAGAGGTTTGCTCCAACTGGATCAGCTCAGTGCTTATCAGAGGAGTCCTTCTCAAAATAGTGCCTTTCAGCAGCATTTAATGAGCTGCAGCCTCCCAGGCAATAATGGATCCCTCTCCGGAGCCTGTCCTGCTGATGTATCTCCTGTCTGCATCCCCTGTGCTATTTTGGATAGCACTGGTCAGGCACTGCTGGATTGGATGGCAAATGTGCTGCTGCTCCCACAAGAGTCATGGCAGTCTCCACCTCTGGCAAGTCCACACTCTGCTCTGGGTGAGCTCCATTCTGTCTGGGCTCACTTTAAACCTCTGTTTGTCTCAGAAGAAGTTAATCCAATTCAACTTCACATTTTCAACCCAAGGTTTTACAGCCTTAGCCCCCAGTCTTGCACAGCTCTGATTTAGGAACTCATAATCCTCAGGGATGTACCTTAGCATTGCCTCTCTTCCTTCATTTGCTCAATGATTGAAAAATTTGAAATACAAAACTAATTAGAAACGAGATGCTCTGCAAGCAAAATGGCCATAAAAGAAATTGCTTGTGAGTGGAGTCTCCCATGCCCAATGTGCAGGATTCAACACAAACCTCTCCATAATTCACAATGGATTCTCCAGTGTCTGCTCATTTATTGATGCTGGTGCCATGAGCAGCAGCTTTGAGCAGAAGATTATCAGAGATCCCTTCCAACCTAAATTACCCTCTAATTCTATACTGCTATGACTCAGGAGGAATTCTCTCTTTACTCCACCCACCTACTTCCATAAATATGTAGGCAGATACTCACGTTGAGACAAAATCACTCTGTCAAATTTGTTTTAAATTATCAAACAGGTTAAAATATTAGCAGGGGGGAAACTGACACAGTGATGGATACCAGGCATGACTCTGCAAGATTCACTTCTTCAGGCAGGCAGCGCTCACAGAGGGATTTTTCAGGAGTTATCCCATGCAGACGCCCCATCATGGTGCCCACAGAGGGATTTTCAAGAGTTATCCCATGTAGACACTCCTGCCAAGGTACCCACAGAGGGATTTTCAGGAGTTATCCCATGCACACACCCCATCCTAGTGCCCACAGAGGGATTTTCAGGAGTTATCCCATTCAGACACCCCTGCCATGGTGCCCACAGAGGCATGGTTCAGGAATTATCCTTCCCACTCCCTAACTTCAATAGAGCAGAGCTTCCCTGCCCTGAAAACACAGCCAAGGGACAGAGAGTATTTTCCTCTGCCTGCATTTTGTTCTTACTGGCACAAGCACATCCTCTACGAACCAGCAAACAGGGTGGGCCAGCCTGAGCCCTCCAGACATCCCCATTATCCTGCAGGGAAAGAAGGATTTGTGCCCCCCCCCACCTGTGTGGCTCAGCAGCAGTGTCAGGAGATAAGGAGAGGAAAGGAAAAAGGCTTCACTTGATAACGCTGCAAATAACTGTGAGATTAAAATAAAGGCCTGCTCTGTCTGGGTGTTGGTGTAGAACCCCACCCTTGGGTGGCACTGCCCGTAGCCCACTCAGCAGCACCAGAAAGGTCTCGTGGTTATCTGAAATTTGAGGTTGTTTCCTACAGTTTGCTCCTGCCTGTGTCTACACATGCACATTCGTGCTTATGCTGATCAAACTTTGCCTTTAATTTTGGATCAAAACTGTCCAGTCTGGGCCTCTGTGTGTCATTTGCTGCTGTTTTTTAATTACAGGGGTTACAGAAAATCCTGCTGGTGTCAAAAACCAGGAGAGAACAGGATATGGCAGCAGAGGAAACAAGCTCGTGGTCTCCAAATGCCAGCTGAGAGCTGCTTCCTTTCTGCTTCTTTGGGTTCAGAGGAAGCTTTGGTGAGAGGAGTTGAGCAAGGAAAAGACAGAGAAGGGGGGGTCCAAAGCAGAAGAGGAGGGCAGAGTTCCATGAGAACACGGGAAGAGGGCAGGAGGAGAACTGTCTGCTCTGCATGATGAAGTTGTGCTGCAACATTACTGCTAAGGACAAGTTGAACTTCCATTTTAAGTTGCTTTGTGGTCATTCTTCATCTCAGCTATCTAAGCTGACATTCTGAACCCCTTATCTTTACCAAAAAGAGAATTTCCTTCTTTTGAAAGATAAAGTAAAACCTGCTGGCTTTGTAAACAAGAAGGCTGTATGTGAAGAAGGAGAGGGGGGAGGGGGGAAAAGGTGTTTTTCCCTCTTTTTTTAAAGGTAGTTAAGGAGGCAAAGTATTACTCGAGTGGTTAATAATAGAGTGAGATTTGGACTTCCTAATAAAAGCAGGTGCTGGTGCTGTTCACGTAGCAAAGACAAAATACCCAGCAAAGCCAGGAGGAGGGAGGCAGAAGGTTCATTCCATGTTTCCTTACCCGTGCCTGCCCCTCCTGGCTGCCCCTCGCCTTGTGCTAATTAATTCTGTCCTGCAGGCACCTCCCCGTTCTCAGGCCAAGGACAAATTAAGATTTCCTCCTCCCCAGTGCCATCCTGGTTAAACAATGCTAAATTCTGGGATGCTCCTGGAGCTGAGCAGAAGGCAGCAGAGTGCCCAGCCCTGCCCCCAGCCCACCCAGGGACTCCCCATGGACTGATTTTCACAGCCTGTGCTTTCATTTGTTTTCAACACTCTGCTGACCTTTATGTGAGGGTTTAAACAAAGCTCTGCAGACCCTCGAGGCTGTTGCCTCGATAGTCTCAGTTCATCCCTGCAATAAATTCGCCTGGGTGGACGGCAGCCTCGTGTGTGTTTTTGTGCGGGGGAGGGATCTCCTTACCTGGCTCCTCTGTGGATACGGAAGATTTTTTTGGTGAAATCGATGAGAAACTGCAGCTGTTGCTGCTGAGTGCAGGGGCAGGGCAACACCCAGCAGTTCTGGATGCTGCTTCCCGGGCTGTCTTCATTCCCAGGAGAATTGCAGAGACATTCCTGGGAGCAGGACAGAAGACAGACCTCCCTGATTTCCCCCCAAACCATCAGCTGACAGAATCCTATTCCCTCCTGTGCTCTCCTGCTGCCTGATGGTGTCTTCAATCTTCTGTTCAATGGAGCAGCTTCACCCAGATGCTTCCTGTGGGACACCAGGCAAACAGGGAAGGGGCGTTTGCTTCACCAGCTGCAATTTAGGAGAATGAAAATGCTTCTGTTCTTTGGGGTTTATTTAGAAAAAAAAAAGCTGAAATCTTTTTGGCAGAGTTCTGGACGATGCAGCCCCACATGTGGACGAAGGGGAGCAGCAATTTGTGGTTACCTGATTTTGGCAGCATTTCCCTCATGGCTCAGCTGCTCCCTGCTTGGCACACAGGATGTCCAGGGTCCCTGGAGAGCCACCAGTGCACAGAGAGGTTCAGTGGAACCCCAGGACCCACACACTGCACTGCCACCCTTCTCTGGGGCTGGGTAAAGCCTTGCTGAAGGTGGCACAGGCCATGTGCCCACACAGGGTATCTGTGTTCCCAGATCTGGCACAGAACATTGATTTCTGCTGGCTCTGTTCACACCCATACAGAAATGGGGACACTCCACGACTCTCCACTGTCACTCTGCAGTGGGGACATCCCAGGGCACACTTCCAGCCCAGAGGAAGCACTCCAGGTTAAACAACAACAAAGCAACCGCTGTCCCCCTTCGGAGCAACTTCGTGTCCTAGCAGATGCTTGACAAGCTGTGATCAAAGTCTATTCCAAGAATAATTGTGCATGTTATCAGCCACTTCTGGGCTTGTTAATTCTTTGTTTTCCACCCTTCTGCAAAAACCTTTGGCAAATCCTCGTTTCCATGAAGCAACAAACTCCCATTTCCCTGGATTTGCACGTTCTGCTTAACAGGATTAGGTGACAGGAGTTCTTTGGGGATGGGTGCTGATGGAAACACCTCGTTCATGAGTAATGGGGGGTTGCTTCTATAAATTCAAATTTCTCAGGAGGGGAAGGGGTGCAGAGAAGGTGTTTGCTCATTCAGTATTAGGGAATACTTAACTTTTCCTAGCAGGGACAAGACTGGAGTGGGATGGACAGAGAATGACCCTGCCCTTTCCCTTGGCTGGAAGGGTCTCCAGGTGCAGAAGACCCTCACAACAGTGGTTAAACTCCACCCAGCACTTGTGGGAGCAGGTGTTTGCACCAAACTCAAGATGAAGATCCTGCTTAGCAGAAAAGAACTGGAAGACAGACTTTAATAGAAAAGATCCTGGGAGCATAATCTTTTCTGGTTAAGCAAAAGGAAGTGTAAGCAATTATTTGATAATCATCTCTAAGTACCCACACGGAGAGGTGGAGACCTGAACACGGAGGACTCCTCACACCAGCAAATGGAGTTGCAAAAAGAGATGCTGCCTGGAAGCTTCACGCCTCCAGGCCAGAATTAAGTTAATAATTTTCCATGTTGAGGGCAACTAACCTCTAGATTGACACGATGAAGTTCTCGTAGATTCTCTGTCGCAGGAAATTTTAAGAAGAAGATTAGATTTTTTTTTTCATAAAAGGTCTGCCTTAGCTCAATCCCAGATACTAGATTTGAATCTGCAATCAATTTGGGTTTGTCCCAGCTCATGTCGCAAAGGAAGCCAGAGTAAATGTTAATAACGTTCCTTTCTATATGAAATCCTGGAAAAGGGAAAGGCAAATGAGCAGGAATGGTGGCTGGAATGCTCACACCCTTTTCTGAGTCACTTGTGAATATGTTCTACTGCTTACATCCAGCACAAACCCCTAAGGAGCTCCTCTGGCACTACTGTGGGAGTCCATCACCTACTTTTCCCATCCTTTTGTCTACCCTTGCCCTTTCTGGCTGCTTAGTCCGCTCAAAAAATGGATTTTCCAAAGCCTTTTGAAAACTCCAATGGACAGTATAAATCAGGTCTCATTATTCCATTCATTGATGACTCCTCCAAGAGGTTTGTAAACTCTCAGGACTCCTTTTGACCCTTCCCAAGTGAACCAAAGTAGATCCTTTTTATCCAAGTTCCTGTCGTATGGGAAGTTTGTGGTGCTCAGAATTCAGGAATCTGGGTTTGGTTACAGTGATCTATTTGACCACTCTTTGGGTCTGCTTCAAAGGAAGACTCCCAATGAATTCTTGGGAATTTGCTTTTTACAAGTGTCTTGCTGGGAGCATGGCAGTGCGACCGGATGGTGAATCCAAACTGAAACGCACAAAGAGTAAATTCTGTTGGTGCAAAATGTTTGTTTTCCTGGAGAAACTGAAAGCAAAATAATGAGATTTCCAGGCCTGGGTGATTATATTGCATGGATTTCCAAGCGCAGTGGAGTCAGCTTCAGCCTTCATGTTTTATTAATGCCTTGTAGCTCAGTAAAATGAGTAATAAACTGGCACTTTGGAGAACTGATGGAGCCATTCCCAAGGCTGGATGACAAGTAACCATTCATGTACTGAGTTCCCTCCAGCAGTTTTGCAGGATACATACACAGAAAATCAAGGAGCCACTGAAATAACTGCTTTGCACCAAAGCAGCTGCTTAGGGTAGGTGCACAAATTCACTGCAGCACCTCGTGTATGGTTTCTGTGCAGGGAAAATAAGGCAGAATGCTTACCTTGGCCACATGACCACAATGAAATCAATGTTGGACACAGGGTTAAAAACCCGCAGCAGTCTTGCTGTCACTTTCTAATCATTTCTCACCATTCTGTAGCAAAAAAATCCCAATTAATTTGAGGGGTTCTTTCCCCATAAACCCACTCTTCTATCCTAATTCCTCTTTATACAGGGACCAAGGAGAGAGGATCTGAAATAGGAGAAAACAGAGAGAAGCGCTCTTAGGTCTGTGTTTTCCTCCAGTGAGAACAGGAAATTCACAGATATTATCACTCCGATGTGTGCTCCTGGGACAATTTTCCTCTCTACTAAAAATTAAACCAGGGAAACCATATGCCCTGCTTAAATTTTCTAAGCAAGGCTCATTTGTAGCATGTCAAGCTGCCAGCCTTTGTGACTGTTCACTGAAGCAAGTTTTATTGCTACAGGAGGTGAAATAAGGAAGATGCTCACTAGAGAGAATCTAAAAGATTTCACCAAGGCCTCTCAGCACAGCAGTGGTAGGAACTAAAATGCAGGATTTCCTAATTCCTGGTGCCATAATCAGCCCACTGGCAGAAGCTATTCCTCTCCACTTGTGCTTGTTCAACGCTGCCTCTTAAACCCAGAATCCAGCTGTTACCACCGAGCTGAAAGCAGCTTTTGGGAAGCATTTCCCTAAATGCATTCCAAGGCAGGCTTGTTTGCACTAAACCTGATGAGCCAGCTGCCACTGGAAGGAGTCACTTCAGTGCCCAGCTGACAAAAATGTCCTGAGTGGGTGTCCCTGGCCAGAAAGGAAAGCCCAGGCTGCAGTGTCATGACTTGAGAGCCTCACGTGTTGGGGTTTTATTGTGGTGGGTAAGGAAAGGGATAACACTGCATTATTCAGAGGATCTCCTGCACCTTCCACTCCTGTGCTGCAGATTCCATGCACTGACTGGCCAGCAGATCATTAGGAGCTGAAGTTTTCATAAGGCAAACGGAGCAAGTGGGATTAACAAAAAAAAGGCTACAAGGTTTATAGTCAGAAAAAGAGACGGCCCTGCTGTTCCAAGGTTGTTCTGCATTTCAGATCAATGACAATGAACCCCCAGACAGAGTCAGCCAAGGGCTCTGAGCCTCCAGCAGCTCTCTCTGCCCCATCCACCTGTGTGCCCCATGAGCCTGAGGTAAGGAAATGGGGAACCTCCCAGCCTGGAGAACTGAAACTCACTGCAGTCCATGGGAATAACTATGTTGGGAGTCAGTCCTCATCTTCCTGCCCTTGGCAGAGGTCAGTCTGGAAATGCTGGAGGTGAGTGTGTGCTTCCCAGAAGGAATGGCAGCACATGCATGCCATGGATTTATGCTTGCAATCCAATAAGTCTGCCTGCTTGAATCCAACCCTAATTGTAGTATGCCTCACTGATGATTTAGAGCATTTGATTTACTGATCTGATTTTACTCTTCCTGCAATTTCACCTCTTTGAGCAGATCTTGCCAGCAGGTTTTCATTACCAAATAGGTGGGTTTTTTAAATAGCACAATTGCAAGTCATAATCATAAATATCAATCTTCATAACTCATCTAGGCACTCCATGTTCTTGTAATGTCGTGTGTCAGGGTTCTGCTGCAGAGATAGAGCCCTATCTGTGCAGCTGCCAGCCTCTCATTCTTTTATTGATTCTGCCCTAGCTGCTGTAATTGAGTTTTTATACTTGCCTTGCTCTTCAGTGTATAAATGCCCATCAGAGACAGCAAAAGAGACAGCCCAGGGAGTTCCACGGCTCAGCTCCTCTCAGCAGAAGAGGGTGCTGTGCAACTCTGATTAAAATGGATCCTTCAGCAACTGAGGCAGTTAAGCTGAGGATTGCCTGTCCAGGTATCAAACCATGTTACTCACACGTCAGCAGATGACTAGGAAAAAGTTTGTATCTCTCATTTTCCACTGGATGGGATGAAGAAGAGCATAAACTGCAATTTTCCAGCACTGACTCATCTGTTCTGAGTTGCCTGTGTTAAAGCAAGCCTTGAAGGGAACTTTTTGTTTCGTTTATAACCCACTATAATGGATACACCACTGCTCTGAAATGTTTGCATGTTTAAAATCCAGATTCAGTTCTCATTCAGTTTGGACTCAGCTCTATTTACAGATGTGTTTGCAGGTGTGAGTTTAAGGACTGTGTCCTCAGCTGCCAGGCAGCCAAGGAGCCTCTCTGCTATTGCCACTTTTACCGCAATTGAACAGTGACTTCCCCACCCCAGCACGAAAGGCAGGCGGCTGGGCAGGGACTTTACTCTTCTTTAAAAGCTTCAAGAATGCGGCATAACGACTGGTCTGACGCTCTCGAAACACTGTGCAAACAGATATATACTGCACTGAACTATTCCAGCCTGAAACTGGGAACCATTTCCGGGGCTGTGCAGCAACAACGAGCCGTGAATGTGTGAGCTGGCCGGGAAGAAGCAGAGCTGTCTTTGGCCTTTTTGTGCTTCTGCCACTAGAGAGCAGGAGAAGGTTCTCCAGGGTGAATATGGAGCATGAGAGAACAGCCTGCTTCCAGAGTTACAGGTGGGAGTTCTAACAGCAAATCCCTGTGTTCCACTGGGACAAGATAATTCTGGATTTTTTTCTAGCCTAGACGCCACCCAAGGAGCAGAATATTCACTATTAAGGGTTGCACTCTGCCAAAATGTACCTAGAATGACGGACACTACGTTCATGTGCCTTGTGGTCTGTGATAATGATCCTGTAGATATTTTTGCATCATTAGGAGAGACATCTCTCTGAACCATGAAAATGGGTTCTGTGTTTTCAGCTTTTCAGTTCTTGCTGATGTTTTAGAAAATACAGGGTGAAACGACAACTTTACCAGCTGGCAGATGCTGAAAGTGGTGTTCACACTCCAGTTCTCTCCCTCCCCTTTTCTTTGCACTCACCAAATTTTCCCAAACATTTCTATTTCCTAATCCAGAAAACAGAAGAGTTTTTTAGTTTGCTTCCTTAGTTGCCTGACAGGTTAGAAGACCCCCTCAGTTTTTAAAGCCCCTGCTGAGAGGCAGAGGCAGTAGAGGCAGCAGAGTGTAGGAGGTGGCTGGGGAGATGCAGCTCCCCTCTTTCAGCAGCAGTAACCTTTGACTCGGGCTCATTGTGACACACAGGTGAGGTGGAGGTGCCAGGAAGGGACTCCTTGCCAGGAAAGCTGTTGGGATATTTTGAGAAAGGAGGGCTGGAAGCCCCACAGAACACTGTGTGTTGGGCAGTGTCAGATGGTGCCTTCAGGGGAGGCTCAGCACTCTGGTTTCAGCCGTACTGCTGGAAAAAAAGCACAGAGCATCTGCGATCCACCTTCATCTCAGCACGGGAGAAAGGACAAAGCAGTGAAGACACAATGAAGGGAGATCCCAAACAGAAAGAATGGATGCAGAGTGTATTTCCCAATCCACATCCTGTTCAGGGTCTGTGGGAGATTGTTCTGCTCCTGCAAAACCTCCCGGAAGAGGATGCTACCAAGGCTGTTCCAAGGAAGTGTTGCCTGGGCCTGGAGGTTGTGATTGGAGGTTTGCATCCAGCAGCCCTGTCAAAGCCATGCCACTGGCACAGGAGTGACATTGATCCATTCAGGCAGAATTCCTGCCGTTTTACACTCCAAGGAGCTTGTTCTGCTCTGTACTTTAGAGCACATGCACAAGTAAAGACTGGGGGGCAAAGGCAGGCAGGTGTCAAGTGGAGTTTCTCAGCTCATTCAAATTCCCTTCTGCTTTGTTCCTTCACAAAAGTAGCTTTCTCCACTGAAGTGATCTTCCCCACAGGTTGGATCAGCATCTCCTGCTGAAACCCAAACCAGCACTTTTCTCCAGGGTGATAACCAGCTAAGGTTCCACTTTCCATACTGACTGACCCAGTTAGGACACAGGCACGGCCTGCAGAGCAGCAGAAACCTTCCTACAGCCTCCCTTCCTGCTGCTGGGGAGGAAGGTGCATTCCCCTGCACACTTCAGCTGTAAACTTCCTCAAGTGGACTGCTGCAATCAAGGAACAAATTATCTCCATTATGGTGATGTGGTTCAGACAAGAATCCTGTTAGAAGTCCTCACTAAGAAGCCACAGTTTCTTGGGTTTAGAATGGACAGGTAGAACCCTCTGATGTGACCTCAGCTTGGTTTACATATTTGTTTTAGACTCTTTTTCAGGTTAACTAAAGGAAATGCTTGTTAGTAATTAAAGATATAAAATAACAAAGGAAATGAAGATCTGACATGGCTTTGGTGAAAGGAAGGTGTGAAGTAGGGACCTGTCCCTAAACTTCATTAGTTGCCCATGTTTTAAAGCTGAAAGGGTGTTCATAGTACAAAAGGTCACATCATCTCCAACTTCCTTAGGGGAAACTCTTCCAGAACCTACCTGGCTTGATGCTGAGAAAGTTCTCCTCCAACTTTTCAGCTTTAATTTACTTCTGGTGCACTCATGGCCATGTACTCCTGTGCCAGTGTGTGTCAGTTCACACACACAGAGCCATGGAATGGTTTGGGTTGGAGGGACCTTAAAGCCACCTCCTGCCATGGGCAGGGACACCTCCCACTGTCCCAGGCTGCTCCAAGCCCCAATGTCCAACCTGGCCATGAACACTGCCAGGGATCCAGGGGCAGCCACAGCTGCTCTGGGAATTCCAGCCCAAGGCCTCCCCACCCTCACAGGGAAGAATTTCTTTGCTTTGCCTCGCTTGGACTCACCTTCTTTTGAATGTGTTCTGCCCCTAGTGAAGCCATGCTGGCTGTCACCAATCACCTCCTTATTTTGCATCTCCACAGATCTGCTCCGTCCTGCTGGGTCCTGAGGTGAGACTGCCTGGCCTGCAGCTCCCCAGACATTCCTTATTTCCCTGTTTAAAAAACACATGTATTACATTACTGAAATGCCCTTGCTGCCAGCCTTGTCTTTAGCAGATTGAGTGGGATTTAGTCCTGCTGCAAGTGCAATAACTTAGCGAGGGGTTATCACTCTGCTCTGCTTTTGTTTGTTCTGTTGTGATGGGCTTCATTAGAATGATTGAGAATCTAAACCCAGCTAAACCCAGCCCCTGCTGTTTAGGCACTGCATAAAAAAAAAAGCCTCAAAGCTGCTGTTAAAGAGGGCTGACGTTCCAGATGAAGGGTCAGGGAGCAAAAAGAGGCCAAAGGTAGGCAGGTGCTTCAGTGATGCCCACAGAGTCATTCACTGGTGAAGGCAGGTGCAGGGCAGGGTGTCCTGAGCACCAAGCCAGGTCACTGTACCCATGGCTGAGTCTCTGCTGTGACACTTTGAGATGTCAGCTCATCCTCCCTTTCCACAGCTTCCCCCTGTCACAGCCTTTGTAAGAGATCACACCTAACCCAGCTCCAGTCTGAGCACATCAGTTCCCAGAGCGCAGCAGGAACGTGCATGGCTGCATTTGAGAATAACCCTGCTGTCCTGCAGGGCTGCAGCTGCCCAGCTGGGCTGTGCCTGCACAGGCACTGCAGGGTGGCAGTGCTGCTGCTCAGGTAGCCAGGGACAGCTCAGAGCAGGCACCTGAGACAGGGGCCCTGCCCCAGGGCTGTGGGTCTGGGGTGTGAGGGCAAAGGTTGATGCAGAAAACAGCAACCAGAGTTCCTGTTCTGTGTTCTCAGCTCTGGCTGTGACTCATTACCTGAATTCTGTTTAAACTGCTGTGCCTCAGGGGACTCCTACCAACACCTCTCTCCATCCTGATAAATAAGCCCACCACCCTTTTGGAGAGTCCTGAATTTAAGGCCAACAGCTTCCCCACATCCTATGTACTATAGGTCACCCTGGGGCCTTAGGAGAAACTGCCTGTAAGTTTTCACTAAAATAGAGCAGCAAAAGGGAAGAGAAAGCAAAGGGATTCTGAGGGAGAATCTGCAGTGGCACTGCATTAAGGAAGAAGGAAACAGTACACTCTCTTCTTGGCCACTGTGGTGAAATTGCATCCATAACATGGTGAACTGTCATGGGCTCCTTTTTGACAGAGCTTGTAGGTGGTTCAGAAAAAATGACACAAGTGATGAGAGAGCTGAAAGGACTGACTTGTGAAGAAAGATTAAATTAACACAATTAAATATTATAGCTTGGCTCAGCAATGACTGAGGGTCCTGAAAACCACCTGCCAACAGCTGAAGGGTTTGAATACAGCAAAGGCAATCCAGTTTATTACAGTGCTGTCATGAGAAGGGAAAGGGAATGGAGTAAAGGCAGCAAGACTAAAGCCCAGGAGTCTCCTGCCAGTGATGTATCGACGCTACATGAACCAACTGAGAAGAGAGTCATGTCCAAGACTTAAATAAAAGTCTGGAGCACAAATGCTGGAACAGCTCTGATATCCAGAACTGGAACACTGGAAGGGAAAAAGCTCTGAAGCCAGCGTAGAAGTCACTTCACCTACTGCAAGCTCCTGAACAAGTGTTTTGAGCCCTGAGTTGTGAAGAGGCACCAAGAGAAAGGAGGCAGCAGCCCCTTTCAGCAGGTGAACGTGGCAGTGCCACCTAAGGAAGGTGTTGGCATCAGCAGAGGCTGCTGTGCACACACAGAGGGACAGCAGCCCTGTGGAGCAGAGCTCCCAGTGACACAGAGGAGAGGCATCTCCAGCAGAGGACACTTGAATGAGCCCCGCTGTGCTGCGTTTTCATGAGCCTGTCCCTGAATGCAACCGAGGAGCAGAGTCAAAACAGAGGGAGGCAACTTCCCCACCAGTGCAGCTTTCAGCTTCACCCCTCAGTTTTCTTTTGCACACCTATTTTCAGTCTCAGAGCAAACTGAAACTGGTCCAACACTTGCTAATTGCCTGGTATCCCACAGAGCTCTCACAAAACCAGGGGCTAACTAGAGACCCAAGCCGGGAGTGTGTGTGTGAAGCACAGCTACACCTGTTAAGCTCCTGCAGGCAGCCTTCATAACTCTGCTAGAAAGCACAATATTGCCCTAATGCGGGAGAGAATTTCACCTTACATCTGTAAAATAGGAGGCATTACAATCCCCCACTTCCTCACAATATTATGAACTTGATAATCTATTTGAAAAAACAAAAAAACAAACAAACAAAAAAAACCAAACCAAAAACAACCCAGAACTCTCTGGATGAAAGAGCAAAGGTCTGATGCTTGTCCAGGTTCCCTGGACATTACCAGCTCTGCAGATAATCACCATTCTGTTATGGACAATGGGTAAAAAACCTCATCTTTCTACAAATTATCCCACTGCCATTAACTGATACCTCCCAAAGCAAGAACAATCAGCCCAGTTATTCCCAAATCCAGCTGTTTATTCTTAGGTAGTAAAGGTCTAGATCCAGTGATCCTGGACAAGCTGTAGACACCCTAAAAGGAACAACGGATCAGGGGTCAGGGACAACTTTTCCCCAGAATCTCCTCAGACAGTCCTTTCCAGCAGATCTGATTTGCAAGCTGCTGGAAGATCAGCTCTGAGTATCTCTGGAAATCACAAAGCATTGAGTGCACACCTTGGAGAAAAAGCAACACAGATAAGATCGGGATATCAGTTTCAGCTAAAACGGTGGGATTGTGCTTGAAAGAAATCAAATGCTTTCAAATTACCCAGCTTATCTCTTTGCCTTGTGTTTTTCCTGTGCCTCAAGACGTCTGACTCAAAGCTTCTCCCTTTCTCTGGACAATGGGGGCTGCAAAGAAGCCTTTTCAGTGTGTAAGGTCAACAGTCCAGAGACTGAGAAGGATTTGTGCTATAGATAGTAACAGCATCAAAGAGGCCATTACATCTTCAGCACCAGTAATCCCCATTTTAAAAACTCCATTATCTGACTGGTTCTTCATTTGCTTGTCACGTAATCCTTGTTGTTGTGGTAACTCAGGAGCAGTGCTGGGAGCTTAACAGAGACAATGATGGAATTGCCTGTCCCTGGATTTAGTCAGGATGGTTATGGGCAAGACAGAAAGAAATCAGGGACTAATGGAGAGTTCAAAGATGATAACTGAGCCAGGAATACAGTCTGGGAAGGTGCTGCTGCAATTCTGAAATACTTATCAGACTTTCTCGGGGACTGACCTTTTTTCTGATTTCCATGAATCATTCAAGATCAAATCCCTGACTCTATTTTTCAGAAAACCATTCAGTGTAAGTCATAAATAGTGAACAGGTCTGTTCTCTGGATCAGAGATTGCTGAATTTCTACAGAAATCAATGTCTGCTCCTGGGATGATGGAAAATGGGTTCTTTTATTAATCAGAACAGCAATTATTTGTTAATATTTATATCTTCTTCTAGAAAATTAGATGTCTTGGGAGAACAAGAAGATGCAGCACCTCTCTGCTCCAGGGCTGCCAGCTGTGGTTCAGCTCAAGCTGGTACAAAACTCAGTGTACTGACCTCCACAGGAGGGTTTGGCTTCTTTTGGAGGACATGGGCTGTAACTCAGGCAGCTGCCTTCTCTTGGATCACTGAACTGGAGGCAGAAGTGGGACTCATTTCCCATCAAAACCAAAAAGGAAGCCCAATAGGTTTGTAAAACCATCATGGCTTAGCTGGGGAAGAATCCCTTACTTTCAAAGACACTTCTCAGTAACCTAAAATGAGTCACAAAGAAGAGGCTGAGGATCAGGGTGATCATCCCTCTGATCTGGAAAAGTCCATCAAGAGTAAGAAAGACCATGCTGCCAAGTGCATCTACATCCTAAATCTACATCTTCCCTTATGAGAGCCCTCAGCAGCCCAGCAAAAAACAGGTTTCTGCAGGATTAGGGAGAGATTATCACAAAGCTATCTTGCTAAGAACCTGCTAGAACAGGGAGCACAAAGAAGAACAGTAATGGCACTAAACACTGCCAGATCATCTTGAACTCTCAGGAATTTGACACCAAGTCTTGTTTTAAAACAGCTTTTGTAGAGACAATGCCTCAGGCAGCCCCAAGGCACAGGACCATGACTGAACAGTACCAAATGACAAAATGTGGCTTCTCCCTTCACAAGCAACCTCTGTAGTGCTTCTCCTGTGTGGGACTGAAAGGGCTCAGCACTCAGCTGGAGCATTTCTTTGAAATATGGACTTTTGGGGAACAGCCTTGAACTGGAGCAAAGTATCC
Organism: Pycnonotus jocosus; assembly: GCA_013400435.1. Classification (NCBI taxonomy): domain Eukaryota; kingdom Metazoa; phylum Chordata; class Aves; order Passeriformes; family Pycnonotidae; genus Pycnonotus; species Pycnonotus jocosus. Next base: position 112,561 of record VWYP01022030.1, on the reverse strand, counting down.
TGTGGAGCAGAAGCCAAGCGGCCATGTCTAAAAAGATAGCCCAGGAGCTGTCCATGGAAGAGCCAGGAAAATATGAAGATGCTGAAAGTGGTCAGGAGGTAAGGCAGCTGTTGGGTTGCCTCGAAATTAAATAGTTAGGAATTAAGGAAGAAAAGATATCTCCAGGTCAAGTTGCTGTGTGTGTGAAGGAGAGTAGGAACAAGATGTTTCCTTTAGAAAAGGCTCCCAGTCTTTGGTCAGTAAATCAAACGTGCTGGGGTTGGATGCAAATTCCCCAGTGCTGCTTAATGAATGGCAGCTGGCAGACATCAGGGGCTGAAGAGAGACGATAGCAGGAATCTCCTGCCTGGTGCTGAGGGAGGGGGCAGCACCATCCTTCACCGCCTCCCCTGTCACCGCAGCAAAGGTGTGACATCTCTTTCTGGCTGCAGTCCTCGGACACCAGGCAGCCTCAAACAGAGTGATTTATTACTGTGTGCTCTTCATTTATTCAGTGCTGTGAATTTGCAGGAAACAGCAGTTAAAGAAATGGGAAGATAAACCCGGATTTTAGATTGCTTTGGTGTGACACTTTAGCAAATGAGAGAACTGCTTTCTCATAAATTGCTTGTGATGGTCAGGCTGTGACTGGCCTTAGGAGATTCATGGCATTGGAATGAAGGGAACAACAGCCCAGCATTCCCAGTGCCAGGCAGGCTGCAGCAAGAGACAGAGAAGGGAGCAGTCATCTTCTAGTGACAGATCTCTCTTCAAGCTGTGGAGTCAGGATCCTCAGTCCTGCACCCAGTCCTGCCCTGAGCACTGTTGTTTCCATGTTTGTTCCTGAGTTCTTTAACTTTCCTGGACCTGTAATGGCCACCAGCCTGGTCCTGAGGTGCTGTGGGGAGGATGCTGCCCTGCCTTTTCCTGTGAACAGCCCTGCCCTTCCTGCTCCTTTAGCAATTCCACCTCTTGGTGAGAGGTGAGAGGGGTGGAATGCTTGGGGGTGGAATGGAAGGAGCAATTCTTCCATGATCACCTTCTCATTGGTAGTTCTCTCCTTTTGCATGCATTCATCATGGAATTCACTGTCAGAAACAAAATGAAATGATGGTCTCAGGACTAACTAGGGTGGGGGATATGCTAAGGAGCATTTCAGGAATTTGGGACAGGGTTCGGAAAAAGCCACTGGAGAGTGGCAATGGCAAGCAAAGCCTCAAGAACAAAGCCAGCTCCACCTGCAGAGAGCCAGAACCAATGTCTGCACCAGACGACTGCACTGAGAGCACTAAATGATTTCAGGGCTGCTCCCCTTGCCTTGCCTATTAAGAACTGAATGAGCCATGGAAAGCAAACTTTCTCCCTTCTTAGAGAGGTGCATGCAAGGATAGGACAAGGTTTTCTGCTTGAATCACTTGATAAATATGCAAAAGTCTGGAATTCCTCAGGGCTGTTAAATATTCATAATTATGAATACCATACATTTTCAGTGGGAGTGTAATTTGAAAAGAAGGCACAAGCTTTTGGGCAGGTGAGTAATCTGAAGGATGCATGCCTCAGTTTCCCAGAATGAGCTTTTCACAACATAAGCACAAACTCCTTCCAATGGGATGTGCTCCTGTCTAAAGATATTAAAGCATGCGTGGATGCACTGAAGTATGCTTCTATTCCATAGATGGATTTGCCTTCATGTCCTATTCAATTTAAAGTAATGAAATTATAAAATCTCAGTACTACAGGATGAAGAGAATGCTGCTCATGCTGCCGAGCTCACAGCAAATTGTACTCATGTCTCACTCAAGCATGTGAATTGCAATGATGCTCATTTCCCAGCAGTCTCCCTCCCAGGGAACTTAATAGACTTCTTCTTGCCCTTCTTCAAGAAGAGGATTTTAATATCCCCAACTTGCAAATAGGGTTATATGCAATTCCATGACTCCCCCAAGGTTACACCATCTCGGTTTGCAGTCCAAGCACTAGACAGTTACTGAGCAAAGTAAATTTCAAGTGTAGCTCCCACACTGGAGAAAATGTCCAGGAACAAACCTGCCTTAAAGCCAGAGCAGACCTATCTGTGGGGATGATTTGTCACACTCTCAGGGGCCCTTTGCTAGCCTTGCTCTTAAGTTTATCCAGAGAAAACGAAGGCCGTGATTCGTGCACTGAATTCCGGGGACTTCCAGCTTCTAGAACTGCTGGATGGACAACAGAGCCTGGATCACACTTCAGCTCTTCAAACACCCCACAGAAAACACGGAGCCCCCTCGAGCAGGACTGCTGGGATTGTGGCCCTTGGGGCACTCAGCTCATCAGTGCAGTCAGAAATAATAGACTTTTCCCGGCAGTTCAGAACGGCATTAACTCGGAGCATCCCTGCTCCCTTGCAGTCGCTGTCCCTCTCTGCTGCTCTGCACTTTACAGCAGAGGGACCCCGCGGCCCCGGCCGTGCTAGATCCTTGTGTCACATCCCGCAGGAATGTGGCGAGGGCGAGGTCGGAACTGGGACAGGGACTGACACGGAAAGAGCCTTTCGAGCTCACTCACCCAACAGCCATTAAACAGCAGCCAGACACGCACATCTGTCCAGAGGCTTTCTGCCCGCATTGTTACAGGTTTCTGAGCGGTGGGTGGATGGATGGATGAGACCAGTGAATAAATGGGACAGTGGGAATGCTTCGGAAATAGCATCCCTCCCACTAAGAGATGCTCTGCTCTGTACCTGAAGGGGAATCTGCCTCTTTGCTCAGCCTTTCTTCTTCTTGCTGTTGTTGCTACTACACAGAGCTCTGAAAATAGATCAGTAAACAGCTGGGGGAAAAGGTGTAATTGATGATGGCTTGGACAGAGGCACCCTGTTGATAATCAGACTGGGATAAAAAGGCATTTTCTACACCATATATTTTCACTTTTTTCCTCCACTGAAGTGACGCTGTTGAGGTTCTTTTGAGTCTGTCTGAGGTATATATTAGCCATAAAGTATGTGAGATAGCACCACCCAGCCGTGGCAATATTTTGTATACCCCCCTGGCCTGAGCCTGATAGACATTTTCTTTTGTGTTCCTTTACTAGCAAACACTGATTTCTCTAACTCAGTCTTTTGGTTCAAGCTGAACTTAGTGTTGCTGGTCCAATGTTTTATCTTGTCAGAACCAAGATGGGGATATGGAAGCAGAACTCTCAAAGAGTCTGAAGTGTGATGTTCATTAAACAGCAAACACATGAAAGACACAAAACCTTTTAAATAATGTCTGCCTAACAATTCACTCAATGTTTTTCCACATCTAACAATGTTACCTTTCACCACCAGCCCCCAGAATAACAACACGAATCTGTAGTAGTTTGCTTTGTACTCTCAATTTGGAAGATGCTGCATTCAAGAAGGACCAAATACTTTGAGAATCAAAAGAAAGAAAAAATTGGGATGTAACTATGTTGTTGGAGGAACTGTATTTAAACTGCCATGGCCAACAAGCTCAGCCAGAGAGACAAACTTAAAATAAATCTGATTTCTCCAAGTGTGCTGTTGCTCACATGGGAGAAATGATACTCTCCAGATGGCACAGGCAATTGGGATTCCTTATGCCACCACAGCATGTGGATCAGTGAATTCTTCAAAATCTGATTTAATGCAAGATATTGTGGAGTACCTGCACTGATGACACTGGGATGGATTCCTGGCTGTTTGCTCAGCGAGCCTGGGCGCAGAGCTAAGCCCAGGAACCCAAAGCTGAGCATGCTCTGGAAAAAAAGGCTTCACACAAATGGCTCTCAGCATTGCTGAGAGCAGGAAAAGAGCCCTGTCCAATTCCAGATTCCACAATGACATTAATATAGAAAAAGCACTGATTAATTAAGCTGTAAAGCTTCTACCTCCAGACCTCAGAGGCAGAAGGAATGATACAACCAATTAATATACAAAAGCAGAAATAAATAGAGCAGGCAGCTGCCTGGAATCCCATTAAATTCTAAAATAAGCACAATGCTGAAAATAACATTTAATTTTATGAACTTTTTACTTGGGAAAAATCTTACTTGATTAGTAAGATCTATCCAAGTAAAAGGATGATTCTAGGATTTCACACTAACGACAGAAATAATAACATAATTTAGTTGACTTGTGCATTTACAGGGTTTAATTAGTGGCTACTGAATTATTAGTGACCTGTAGGTTATATCCAGCACTTAATATATATGAAATATTAAGAAGTACTTGAAATTCAAACCCCCCCCCCTAATTCTTGACTACGGGAGGACAGAGAACTTTCTGAACTAGTTCCTTTCCAACAGCTCAGTGCACTGAGTTTGTTTATGTGTATTAACAGTTAATAATTCTGAATTGTTAACTCTTAATCTTAGTATCATTCTTCTACTAACCATGAGACTTCTCCTAGCACCCAGTACCTTCATGCATGTTCTCCAAAGGTGCTTGATGCTCCCAGAAAGCTGCAACAGGGACTCAGATTGCTGATCAATAAATTCCCAGACCTACCACATACCTGGAACTTCTTATGGAAAGAAAATGCACAGGATCTCTTGATCCTTCAGAATCCTCTTTGTGTTCTAGTTAGAAGGTGTCCAATCTATGCATGAGATGGCAGAAATAATCAATTTGTTTTTCTTACTTGAGACTTGTGCTCTGTCGAGCACCTTTTGTATTCTGACCATGCCAAGCTGCTTCCAAGGGAATGACATGGAGATTCCAAAGGAATAAACCAGGCACTCGGAAGGGTCCTGCAGTGACGCAATCCTGCTGTAGGAGCCTGTGCTGGTGTCCCTGGTGCTCTCGTGGCATCAGGACAGTGTCCCCAAGGACACACTGCTCCCTCCACCACAATGGCCCTGCCAGAACAGGAATAAAAGAGAGAAGCCTTTGTGAGTCATGGGCAGAGCTCTCCAACAGTTGCTACAGGAGCATTTCAGAACTTCACAGAGAGGTAACAATTACTCTCCCTGGTTTTTAACAGCTGCAAATCTTTCCACTGCCTGCAGTGAGCTGAATGCAGCAGCAGCAAGGCGAGTGCTGCCGAGAGCAGCTGTGTCAGTGCAGAATTAACGCACACTTAAATCTTAGGGAATTCAGTGGGAATGTTACATCCATTACCTTGCACTAAAATACCTTTCAGAGTGCTTGGAGCACCGTGAGTAATAGCTGTCACTGGTTCTTACGTCCTCTCAGCAGGGGAAAGCATGTGCAGGTCAGCCGGAGCCCGCTCCACCGCGCAATTTGGTGTCAAATGTCAGGGTGTTGTGCACCTGGCACTGAGGCAGGAGGAACCCAGACCTGTCAGGGGCCTCGGCTCCTCTCCAGAGGGGAACAGTGATGACTGCATTGCTCACGAGTGATTTGTTTGACCAGCCCTGGGTGCCTGCAGTCAGATCTAAGCCATTGACTCATCTCTCTGCACAGTCAATGCAGGCACAGCTCCACTGCTACTGAGAACACAGAGACTGAGGAGACTCAGGGAGGCTGCAGAGTTAATATTTGCCTTCAATAAATAACCCTTCAGATTGTTTTTACTATGAAATGCACAAGTTTGCAGATGCTTCTCTGCAGCTTTTAATTACAAACACCCTGAGCTGGTTTTCTGCAGCCTTGGGTTGGGTGTTCAGAACACAATGGGAGTGAGTGTGTTTGACATCCCTGTAATGGTTTTTTTTCTGGGAATGGATGTGCCATTCACAAGGAAATCCTATTCAATAACCTTCTTGTGTCAGCACCGTCAGAATTAATCACGTCCTCCATTACACAGGGGAGAAGTTTCCATATCCCACAGGAATATGCTGCAGCCTGGGCAGAAATCCTCTCCCCGAGTTACTGATTGTTTTGACAAGCAGGGTCAAAGTGTGCCCCGCAATTACCCCGGGTTCTGAGCAGCTGCAGTGCTGGTGAGCTGAGGTGTGTATATATATTTATGAGCAGTTCTGTGGTTCAGCAGCAATGAAGTGTCTCGCAGTCCTTGTTTTCTGGATCTGACTGCACATCTGCAGCACACACAGCAGTTCCACCAAAAGCCTGACACCAAACCCAGCAGCATTCTGCTGACTTCCTCACCTTGCTACTGCTGCAGAGAAGTATTACAGAAGAAAACTCCTCCAGTCAGTTCCCATTGCTGGGTAATACACTGGTCTGACACTTCCCAACAGAAAGCTAAGTGGAAATCATTCTAAACTCAATGAATGCATGTTTTCAGAGGCAGGGTAGGGACTACTGAGATCCTGACAGTGTTTCAAAGCAAGGAAAGGTTGCTGCAAATTGACTGAGTGGAATCAAAGTACCCTCTTGACCACAATTTAATAAAAACCAGCACCTAAACTGCAAACATTTGTACAATACATGACCCCAACATCTGCAGGTGCTTCTGCTTTCCTGGGAATGCACAGGGATTCTGTTTGGCAAAGCTTCACCACTGGCTTCTTGTACAAGTAGAATATGGAGCCGAAATTACACTCCCCTATTCTCAAAACACAACAAGAACCAACAGGAAATCAGATTTCCACGCAAATCTGTCATGGTAGAGTTGTTGTCAAAGTTGTTCTGGGAAAAAGGAATGAAAATTCCCTGGATCCAGCATTTAACACTGCTAAGAAAGCAAACAGAAATGTCCACCTGCACCCACAGAGAAACACACAAAAAAAGTAATTCAAATTAACTTCCTGAGGATACAGAGATAGGAAAGCTTTGCCAATTCCTTGTGGGAATGAAACAAAGATTGCCAAAGTGATAAGTAAGAATTTATCTGTCAGCAGAATAGAGTGTGATTTAACACAGCAACATTCAAAGTCAAACATATAGAAAGAAAATGTGGAAATATCTGAAGATTAGGGGGTTGTACCCTGACAGTGGCTTTGAAAAGAACTGCCTGTGTGAAGTCCTGGGGCTTCTGTCACCATGGACTATAAGTAGCTGCAGAGTGAGGAAAAAGTGTGAAAAAGATGTCTTAATTAAGAAAAAAACCCCAAACTCTGTAAAACGTTAGCCAAACCCTCATCCCTTCCATGCACGGCTCAGGCTCCAGCAGTGTACTCCAGGTCACAGGCACTTGGGTGTGCTCACACTGCAGCTGGAGACTGCCAGGCTGAACTCTGCCCACACAGCTCAGAGATGTCCTCCTCTCCATCCTTCTCCCCTCTCTGAGCCCAAGGACTGACTTGTTGAGACTGCTCAGCTCTGGCTGCTGGAAGCCAGGCCTGTATCAGTTAAAGCTGTGTGCTTGCTTTCCTGCTTGAAAAATGCAAAGTGGCTCTTGCCAAGGCCCTGTTCCCAGTGCTGCTAACAATCCGTGGCTTGCATGGCTCCAGACATATTCCTGCCTCGTGTGCCTTGCTTTTGGCTAACAACATGTCAATTCAAGTTACAACTGCTCCGAGGAAAGAGCCTAAAAATAGAGGCCTTCCAGGTGGCTCAGCAGACGGATCATTTCCCATACATGGCAGAACAAGTTAGCCTTTTCAGACTGTGCTTTTAGAGCAAAAATACCCCAGTGCATTATGGCAGGAGTCAGTGGTAGCCTCAGACAAGAGGAGCTCACTCAGGTCCTGGCTGCTAGCAAACACTGGAGCCCTTCTGCTTCCTGCCAGGAGCCTCCAGTGGGTTTGGCATGTGTGTGCTGCAGAGAGGGATGTGCTGCTCTGCCACGGCCTGTGCCTCCCCTCAGCTCACTGCTGGGAGGCTGTTACATTTTCCAGCACCTTCTCTCCCTTCTGAGGGAAGCATGGGCTTGGCTAGGTGTAGGAGCAGACAGGATGGCAGTGAGAGAGATCTCTGGAGTCCAGGGAAGCTCTTGGAACATATGTGGTTTATTGCATCGATCATGGGTACAAGAGCCTCACCTTATCTGCCAGCCCCAGCTGAAAGCAGGCCCGAAAGAGAGCTCCTGTTACAATACTGTGATGAGCCAAGATCAAGCAACCCGGCAGCCATAAGTTATTAGAAGTTACACAGTTTTAAGTTTAAGCTTCCAATTATGAGAGTTGTAATGTTCATTGGAGATAAGTTCAAAGGTTATGATGTTGCTGCAGAAGTTTGTCTCACCTGTTGTGTACCCCCATTTCCCAAAGAACCCCCTTTTTACCTTCTCTGCCAGGTTTAAAGCTGCTATTACCCCCCCTGTCACTGCCAGCCATTTTCGCTACTTTGTTCCCATCCATCAGGTCCCTCAACTCCGCCTATTCTCCACCTACCCCCCTGCTACTCCTTGTCTGTCATTCGACTTCAGACACTGCCCCCTATTCAAAGCAGGAACAGTCCCAAGGTGCAACACTCCGCAATCTGCATTAATTACCCCATAAAGACAACGAGCCAGGACGAAACCAAGGTCCACCACAAACTCCCTGAGATGAACACTGCCTGCAACCACATCAGGAAGCCACAGCTCCACAGTTGCCTTCTCGCCCTAACTGCAAAAGTGCCTTAGAAGGAAGAAATCCCTCAATCAGCTCAAGCCAAATGAGTTCTTTGGAACCCCCGTGAGGCAGGAACTCCCACTCTGCAGCGTGAGCAGGCAAAGTGGCCTGCACCTCCTCCTCTGCGGTTTGGTCAAACTGGGATAGCAGCAGCGTAGGCCACCCCTCGAGCCACCCCTATTAAAGAGCTGCTAATAAAGGCAATAAAGGAGATAACATTGACTCCTGCCCTGTTTATTTCTTACAATACATTATCTCTCTTTCTGTCCCAAATATTCTAATTTACACTAACCAACCAGTATGAGACATAAATCCCACAGAATTTACATACAGCCTATAAGAACTGCTACATTACCATATCACACTGCACTCTAAACCCTCAAAGCTTGTTTCTAAATTACCTTTTCCCTGCCACCTTGGCAGGGCTCCTCCCCCTGGGACCCTTGGTATCCCTTTGTTCTCTAGGGGTATTGCTCAAGCGACAGGTATCTTGCCTTCAGCTACTCAATCACTGTCTTCCTGTTTGCCATGCTTATATCTCAAAGCTTGCTTTCATTTCTACTTCACTTACAGGGTTTATATTTTCAGAACCTTTTGCCAAGCAATCATATTTGTAAGGTTTCCCTGTTTCATCTTCCCCAACAGCTAGGCAACAGCCATGTCCACCACACACAGCCCCAGATATTCCTCACAACATGGACAATGATTCCACCACCTTCCTCCAGCAGCCAGCAGGAAGAATCATTCCTACTCAACCCTAATTCAAAGCAGCTTTGAGACAACACAGTTTGTTCCTTGAGTTCCTGTTGGACTCACATCTTTCTGCTTCAAGCCCAGCAGCTGCCACCTGCATGAAACCCTGCAGGAACAGCTGTCCCTGGCCACAGCAGTGCCTGTCAGAGAGACTGCTCCATCCATCCTACTCTGCAGGCCATCAGCCAGGGCTTCCCTGGATTTGTGACTTCATTCAAGAACTCTGACACCATCTTCAAATCAGGATTTATGTTCCCAACACAGTCCTGAATCCTCAGGAACCTGCATCCTGAACTGTACTCTTCCTTTTTTCCTGGAGCTCTGAACTCTGGTGTATGAATAGAAGCACTGACCAACAACAGCATCTTAGCACAGAGAGAAGATTCCAACTAAACTGCTCCTCTGAGAGCATCCATGAAATACCTCAATACAATTGTAAAAATAAATTGTGCCCTGTCACTGTGCAAAAGGAAGAAGAAAAACGAACATTGAACAGCCACGGATCCAACCAGACATAGCTCCTGTCTGTCTCCCAGCCAAATTTATAATTACTTTTGCTATTTTATCAAGTTTCAAGCAATGCACTTCAATAGAGGAAGGTAACAAGAACAATTCTGAAGTTAACATGGGTGTAATGAAATTTGTAAACTCTCATATAAGAAAAATCATCAGCTGGAACATGAGCACCCTGACTTGTTTCCTTTAACCAGCAATGACTTGCCAGCATCTTCTGGATCTTCACAGCTTCAGGGAGGGAAATGATTAGACAGAGGAGCATTTTGTCTTCTCTCTATTTAACTCCTTTTTGGACACTTCTTTCTGGAATGTTTTTCTCACTCCTGCAATAAAATATCTGTACACTTCAATAATAGTAAGTATCATGGCCACTATGGCACATGGCCCAGACTAAATTTTAAAGGTATAACGTTTGCTGAGGTCTTCAGCTCTTAGTGTCACATCATTAACAGATATTCTCCCCTTTATTATAAAAACAGTTGTATTTCTAACCCTCAGACTCACAAAGTGGACTCTGGAAAATGTTACGCATACACACTGAATGTCTAAGCTTGTGCCAGCCTAGAACCAAAGAGGGGATGGAGTGGCCCATGAACGAATGCTGATATGGAAATTGTCCATCAGTGCATGTAAAATGCAAGGTGGTCTTAGGGGAGCAAGGAGCTGCCTCCTGGTGCCAGTTCCAGAGGAACTTTGGGAAGGCTGAGGCTCTACATCATCTCCATGCCACTTCACAACTCACAGTTATCCTGCAGTGCTCACAGAATGAAAGAACACATGACTCTGCTCAGGGATTTGCAGAGGTCATGGCAACAGGATGAACCCTTAACACTCACCTGTCAATTCTCGATTGTTATTTTTTTCAGAGACCTTGGTCAGGAGAAAATATTGTTCATTTCCATATTTATGAGCATATGATACAACACTTAGACACTGTGACATGCAAACATTGCTTTACACGTGTTTCAACAGGAGAAAGTTCACAACATCTGTTGCACGCTTTTTCCCCAAGCATTGTCTCTGACCCTCTGATGATTCTGAAGGTCATTTTCACAAATTCATAACCATTTTAAGACAAAATTCCGAGTTCAAAATATATGACAGAGTGACCCTGCTGGTTGTCCCAGGGCATATTTCAGGTAGCTGAGGATTTACTCAGTTTTATCTGCTTTCATTCTGCCAACAGGGAGTGATTTGGAAATCCTTCTTCACGGAAATAATAACTAAGTTCAGGACTAAGTATTTGAAAATTGAGTGGCACTTCATGGTATACATTAAATACTGGCGAGTGGTGCTTGAGCTTAAGCGATTTGGCAAATCTAGAAAAGGTCACTGAGCAATTAAGTAACCCCCAGAAGTTGTTTCAGGACATGTGCTCTTGCCTCTGGAAGGCTCATTATGAAAGCAGGTAGGAGACAGAGGATAAAGGTGTGCACGCTGCTGGAATGGATAATGTGTGTGCTCTGTGCAAAATTCCCTTCCCCAGCTGCTGGATATGATATGCTGAGAGCTTCTTTTAGTGTGAGTTGTCTGGATATTTTTAAAGAATGAATAAAGGGATTTTATTGATCCCTTTAAAAAGGATGAATAAAATAGCTTTTTTTTTTTCCCCTAAACTATAGTATTAATAAAGATGGTGCCTGGGTTTTGTGCCTGATTTGATTTCCTGCATATTATACATGGCTAATACAACATATATTTCTGTATGGTTCCTATCATTCAAAGAAGCAACTAGAAAAATGTGAATTTGAACAAGAAAAGGTTCATGAAGTAGATGAACAGACACAGAGGTGCAGACTAAAGATTTGTTTAGAGTCCAGCCTCCAACATCAGCCAGTGGGCACATTCCTGATGCACTTCACAGGGTCTCCTGAGTCTTGTTTCCTCTGACAAAGAGGCAGACCACCACAGCCAGGTGGTGTGCCAGGCTGCATTCTTCCAGCCCTGTTTCTACCTCCGCATTTCGTATTTATATTCACCCCAAAGCTGCACTAAGACTTTCCTGTCAGCCAGGCTTGCTCTCTGTAGCACCAGGAAGCGCCTGGGAAACCCCTCTCAGAATCCACCACCTCCCTGGACAGCCTGAGGGGGCAGTGGCCACTGCTGGGAGTCTTTTGCAGGAAAATCCCATGAAAACACTTCCCTGATATCCTCTCAAACCTTCAGCAGCCTCTGGCCCCCGGGCTCTCTGGTTCCAAGGGTTATCATCTCCACCTGTAATGGCTCATCACAGCTTTCTTGCCTTGCATTTCTCCAATTATTTTTCAGATCCACAACACCCAATGGCAAATTGTTTGTTTCTTTACAGTCAGGTGTGTGCTCTGTATTTTTAAGCATTTTTCTTAAAAATAATAAAACCTTTTAAAACATGGAAGACATTTTTCTTTGTTTTACAAGAAATTCTCAGATTAATGCATCCTACTTTCCTTTATAAAACTTTAGGAAACCTTGCACAACTTAGATGTACTGGAGGAGAACAGGTAGTGATTGCTTTGAATGGAATGGAAAGTCCAGACAGATTTAAAAACTTATTGTTCCTTAATAAGAATAGTGCTTAACTTCACTTGCAAATGTGACTCTGCTGGGCACTTTCCAGTAATGCCTTTAAAGCTTTCCAACTTTCCAGCTGCCTCTGTTACTATCTCAAGTCCTGGGCCACTGTGGTATAATGGCTTTTGTTCCACCAGTGAGATGTCTACAAGAGAAGACAGCACTCATCCTGATAAAAGCAGGGTCACCTCACTCAGCACCTTCCCCGTGGCACTGAAGTGTCCTTGAGACACTCTGGACTTTCAGGGCAGAAGCACAAATCCTGGAGACAGCTTCCAGGCTGGTTCCCAGACAAACAAGCAATTCCAGCATTCCAGCAAACTGCTTTCTGGTTTGAGGGGAATTTAATGCAAGAGCCTGGGTGGAACCTTACTTCTACAGGGAGCATGAAATCCCTGGTGAAGGATATGCAGGAATCACACCAAAGTCATCTCGTGGGGGAAGAAACGGCAGCATGGTAGAAAGTTTATGTGCTCTGCAGATTCTCTGCAGCAGTGGCTGTCAATCCCAGAGTCACACCACACAGCACAGGAGACAGACTGAGGCACTGGGAATGGTAACACAATAAACATAAAACCATTCCCTTTCACAGTCCTTTACCCTCAAGTTAGAATATTCTCTGTCAGCCTCCAAAAGCACTAACAATTATTTGACATTAGCACTGCTGGGATTAAGATATTTTTACATCTACCTTTACAATTAAGGCAGTGAAGCCATGAAAATGGTTTTTTGGAAAGAGGCTGTGTTTTGAAAACATTGTTTTGCAGCGTGTGAGGAGAAAAAGCAGCTTGAGAATGACCTCCAACCTTCCACTGTGACCCCAAGCCTCATTTGTGTTCAGGTAGCAGAAATGCCTGTCAGAACTTACATTTTTCTTGATTAATGTGAGAGCTTATGTCAAATGGCATCTGAGTTTTCCACTGACATCAGGCTGTTGTTGAACATTAGCAAATACTCCATCTCTGGAAAGCTGAGATAGGAAAACAAAATCTCTTCCATCACAAATGACATTCCAGCTATCACACTTGATATTTTGCTGAGCATAACAACTAAGATTGGATTTATTTGCATCCCTGTCTATCCAGGTTTTGTGTAACAACAACAAATAAGACTGAGTGAGGCTCTCACTCTTCCTTCTATCAAACAATATCAGAAGAAATCAGCTGAAACTGGCAAAATTAGGCTGTGAACTTGCTGGATGATCAGAATCATGCCCAGGTTCTGCACAGAATCAACAACAGACATCTCTCAGTTTTTATGCAGAAAATAAATTAGACTGAACTGAGCAGCTGCCTTCTGTATCAAAATTAACAAAAACATGGAGTACAGAGAAGATATTCCATGTTTCTGAAATGGTGGTATTATCTTGACTCTATAAAACTACAGGAAAACAAAGCCAGCTCCTGTCCAAGAGGTACAAAAGCAGGCTCAGAGATGAAAATGGGTTGTAAAATTGTATCCTGAAGACATGTCCAAAGTTTAATCATGCTTGCCCACTGGGAAGATGTCCCCTGTGAAGTCAGGGACAATGGAGGAGAGCAGGAGGATGGGATACTCATATTTGCACTTGTCACAATTTCACAGATTAATTTCTCGTGATGTACAGGAAGAGAGAATCCCAAACGAGGGAGACACCCTGTGCCTGGTGCTGACTGAGAGAGGATAATGTCACGGCACATCCCCTTACCTTGTGTCTGTGAGTCAGTCAAACACTGCAGGGCTGCTCAGTGCACTCACCAGTGACACTCCATCAGTGCGGGCTGAAGGGAACCCGACCCACAGTGCTGACAGGAAAAAACGATCAATCTCATTTTAATTAACAAAACAGAGCAGTGTACATTACAGCACAGCATCATTTCTACACTGCACCATATGCAACCCAATAGCAAGGCAGGAGCCTTTGAGTGATGGAGAAAAATCAGGCCTTTATTTGTGTTTTAGGCTATGAAGGCAAACAAGGAAAATCCACGCTTTGGATCGATACCGTTCTCCTCCCCATCCCCACTGTGTCATCTGTGGGGAGCCAGGAACATCTCCAGTATCTCATATTTCAGGATTTGGGGAAGCTACACAGAGGTGAGACCCCATTCCCTGGCTCACAGGCTCCTGGCAGACAACAGAACTTCCACACAAGCCACTGGTCCTGCTGCAGGAGATTAAGCCCCCATTTTGTGTGTGGTAAATACGAGTAACTACATTAACCTTAAGCTGAAGGAGAACATTTTGTTATATAAGCACATCCCTGCTCCTGTAATGCTATTCATATTAATACAAAACACAGGGGAGATTAAGCAAGTAAATTAAATTTATTAGCATTCTGCTGCTTGCTTCCTAACCAGTGTGGGATTCAGGGGACCAAAGGCTCCTTCTCCTGTGGCACAGATTGCAGGTTAGGTGTCAGCGGGACAGCTGAACGTGGCAAGGTGGGTTTCAGTGCCACCCTTTTTACTGGAAGGCACAGCAACTGCTCAGGTGCAGGTCAAAATCTCACATCACTAACATTAGACATTTTTCCCCATTTTAAAAGGCTGTAGATTAGGAACAGGAGCTGAAACATAATATTCTATTTCATTTTATTCTATTCAGGCACAAAGAGGCACAGATGTATTACACTAGCTAGACATATTTAGAGTCCTCTCTTCACCTGCTCCACTAAATCCTTGGTTGAACACATGATAATCCAGTAGTCTAGAAAGAGAATTCAGAATTAGGGTGGTGAGGAGGGAATATCCTTCTTTGAGAATGCACAGAAGTTCAAGACATTTTCTTCCTCTTTATGCACTCATAACTCTCCCTGACATCAGCTCTGGGACTGAGGCTTAAAGAAAGAATCAAAGACGTATTTTCTTCTACAAGCTCACTGCAAGAACTGCTAAAATCAGTAAAATGCAATCTGAAGGGAAAAAAAATTTTGATTTTTCTTTACAAAAGAAACAAACTTTGACAGAGTTGTCCAAGTCAGAATTCCCATTACTACTGTGTTTATACAGCAGTGTGTAAAGATTTACTTTAAGAAATATTCGGAGTTCATCAGTGCAAGAGTTAAAAGCAGAGATAATTCCAGCTCCTTTTAATATCCAAGAGTGTCAGGAATTCAGTTTACAACAATCCCCCTGAGTTCAGACTCTCCTCCTGCTAGGGTCACTCTTCACCCAGTGGTTAAATGAAAAACAGGGTTGATTGGGATGGGAAGTCTTGGCAATGGCTCGGACTATTCCTCCTACAATCCTCATCAAATAAGGGGCACACAACAAATTGCTTATCTCTGATCTGCAATTCTCCCCTCCACCCAGCTGTAAATTTGAATTAATTAATAAACGCCCTTATGTTTTCAAGGTCATGGAAAATGAAAAGCACTCAGCAAAATGGATGCACTGACAGTGAAGTGTGTTTGTGGGTGGGGTTTTTATGTAAATGGAAAATCTGTGAGGCAGCAGCTCCTTCATCTGTGCCCCAAGTGCTAAAGTTAGACAACTTAAAAGAAAATAAAGGAAATGCAAATAAACTATGTTTTGAACAAATGTGACCTTCCCTAAAAAAAGTGCAAGGCTTTATGCAGCAGAGTCTCCAATCACACAAGGAGGTCAAAGACCCCATCAGGTTGGGGCTTCATGCTGGCTTTGGTGTGTCCCTGCTGGCTGAAGGACAGAGGACAACTCTGCTTTCTGTCCCCAGCACCCGCTCCCCAAAGGCTGGCACGGGCTCGTCACTGCCTGCCACACACACCTCAGGAGATAAAGCTTTCATGGCTTCTCTCTCCACAGGGCTGTTCCCAGCTTCTGGCTCTGTTTGAAACACTCCAGCACATCCCATGGCTGTGATAGCCACGATACACAGACCCACACAGCTCCTCTGTCTGCCCCAGAACCAAGTGAGCCCAGAACAGGCACTGCTTGGGGAGCTTCCACAGCTGCCCTCTAAAGCTCAAGCACCTTCACAAATTATGTAATTTTGGGACTAAGATCGTAGAAGCACAGAATGGTTTGGGTTGGAAGGGATCTTAAAGATCACCCAATGAAGGTGTCATTGAGGAATGTGATATTTGACGAGCTAGGAATGCCACTCCCTTAGATAAACAGAAACAAGATGTGAACTTATGGGATCAGTCTTTGGAGACACACTGCAACTGGGCAGCTTCTGAAAATAGAAAGGATAATGGAAGACACTCAGCTGGCAGCTCATGGTGCTTTGAGGGTGGATTCTCAAGCCAGTCTTAATCTTGATATGGCCACTGGAAAGAGAGGCTGTGAAGCATAGCTGCAAATTAATTGGGGTCCTCAGCACATTAAAGACTGAAGCTGCTGGGGCCAGTCCAGAGGAGGCCATGGAGACGCTCTCAGGGTGGAGCCCCTCTGCTCTGAGCCAGGCTGGGAGAGCTGGGGGTGCTCACCTGGAGAGGAGAAGGCTCCAGGGACACCTCAGAGCCCCTGGCAGGGCCTGAAGGAGGCTTATATAAACGAGAGGGACTTTTTGTTCAGGGAGGTAGTGCCAGGGCAAGGGGCAGTGGTTTTAAACTGCCAGAGGCAGGGTCAGATGGGATACCAGGAAGGAATTCCTCCCTGTGAGGGTGGGCAGGCCCTGGCACAGGGTGCCCAGAGCAGCTGGGGCTGCCCCTGGATCCCTGGCAGTGCCCAAGGCCAGGCTGAAGGACCCTGGGACAGTGGGAGGTGTCCCTGCCCATGGCAGGGGGTGGCACTGGATGGGCTTTAAGGACCCTTCCACCCAAACCATTCCGGGATCCTGTGACACTCTGGTGCCAAACACCAATCATCAGACTTTACATCTGCCTTACACTGATGCTTGCAGGACATGACATCAGAAACACATCGATTTGGTCGCGGATTTTCACTTGAAAATGGAAAGCTTATTGCAAAGGGGTAGATTTTGTCAAGGAAAAAAGTGGAAGAGCATAAAAGCAATGAGTAAAATTCAGTGCCTGCAGTTCCCAGAGGTGTGTGTGTGAACCCCTGACACTCCTCAGTGTAGGAACAACTGTGTGAAACGTTAATTAATGCAATGAACCTGGGGAAATACCACAACTACTAACAAAGCAACTGAAGCACAAGACAGCACTATTTACTACAGGAATCAAAGCAATAAATCAAATATTCTGAACAGAACGTTTTCACTAGCCTTTGATTTATGCCGCTGTGAGGAATCCCATTCATGCCTTCAGCACAGCTGGGTAGAAGCAGATGGGAAGTGGTCAGCAGCACAGGGAAACCTCCAGAACTGCTAAAAAGCACCTTTTGTTGCTTATTTTGATCCATTTCATGCATCTGGCACCCTCGATGTTGTTAGTACATTATTTGTCCAATTTGTGTGAGTTCCTCCAGTCCATCCCCGGCACTTGTGGCAAATCCGTGCTTGCGCTTGGCAATAAAGTCACGGTGAGGTGATTTTATCGTTGCCGTTATCACCATCATCATTATTAAAAATCAATAATGCAGATCATCCAGCAAAATGCCCAGTACCAGAACCGACTGCTGTACACCTAACAATCATTAGCACATTATCAAATCCATACGGTGTAAGAAGGGATCTGTGTCCCTGCACAGAGCTCTGCTTTTGGCAGTTTCTCTAATTTATTAACAGCAGTAGATACTTCTGCAGTGAGAAAATTAACTTGTACCACTGCAGCCTGTGAAGTCTCAGGCAAGCCTGAAGTACACAGCAGTGACAAACCCTTGGCATCTGGATGGGATTTGCCATCTCATCTCTGATTAAACACATTTTAACCTGTCAATATCTTGACAGCTTTTACTTGTCCCTTTCTTCTACATTTTATTCTGTAATTTTTAAAAACTGGCAGCTTCTGTAGCCTTTTACAAAAAAAAAAAAATCAAAACACATTTTAACCATTTTCCTCTATGTCTACTCTCTGAATCCAGAGCTAAACATGCAATTCCCCAAGGAAATTAGAATCTGCAAAAGCTTGTGCATCGGTCACAATAAAATGCTCATTTGACTTTATATACATGTAAAATCACACATCATGTCCAAAAAGTAGAAACAAACTAGCAAAGGCTAATAAAGTAAAAATCTATGAGGAGATTGAAGTATCTGATGCTCTTGATTTCCATCTGCCTCTCTCAAACCCACACTTTGAAATTTTTGCTTTAATAAAGTATCAAGCTTTTGTTTTGTTCATGTAGAAACCAGAAATCACTCTTGGAAAACAGACACTGGAAACTGTTTTCCACAGAAAATAAATGCTGCAAACAGTTTCCAGCTGAAATGGGGAAAATATTTTACCTATATGTACTCATAGAATTTTTCTCTGACAAAAATGTTCAGCTTCTTCTATAGATTCCAAGGAAGTCCCAAGTCTACTGGCAAATTCTGAACGTTTGACAAGTACAATTTGAGAAAGCCTCGTGGGGAAGCAGTGATTAGAGAAGGCAACTGGCAGCTGGGAAGCCCACACTGTATTCCCTGTTTCATTACTGATGTCTCTGGATGACCTTGTCAAGTCATTAAATGCCTTTCTGCCTGCCTTTGCCTATCTGCAAAATGCTTAGATAAACACCTCCCTTTTGGAAACACTGTAAAATTGTTTATTTTGGAAATACTTCCTTGGATGCTAAACTGGCTCTTGGGTGCAAACATTGGATGAAAAACACAAGGGCCACAGGACATAAATGTCAATCTAATATTTTCTAATTAAACCATCTAGATTAAACCATGCAGATTAAACCATCACAGTTTAATAGGTTAACCTCGTCCCTGAAGGTTTTATTTCAGACAAGGCAGTAGTTACTTTAACTTTATTTATATGAGCCAACATAACATGATCAATGCAAAGCATGCAGGTGAAAACAGAAAAAAAATGCATAAACTTACTTTTTCTGCTTGACTGTTTAGCCAGGTTTCATCTTGGTCAAGTGCATTGTATTGCAGTGGGTAATGCACAGAACTGGGATTGAAGGTACGGGGATGGCACCCTCAGGCAGGGATGGTCTAACTCAGGGTGATGGGCATCCACAAGCCCATTCGGGACAGTCCTGAATGGAGCCCGGTTCCTCTGGGCCCCCTCAGCGACCCTGACCAGCTCATGCACATTTTTATTGTTAATGAGCCAAGGCATGTACTGTAAATGGAATATCAGAGTGCAGTCATGTCACCATCACTCCTTGTCCAGGGAAAGTGTAGCATTACATCATTGTAGACACATCTAGTAGCTGAAATGGGGAGGAGAGTGCAATTTTGATTTATTAATCCAGCTGTTTGCTCATGCTGCCTAAAATCATCACACACATTGAAAACAAGTTTTTTGGCAGACCCCAATTCAGGTACCACAAAAACCCCTCTTGCAACTCTAGTAAGTGAACGCCACCAAGAAATGGAAAGGGAAGTGAATGTGTAGGATTTCCCGTGTTTCACGTGAGGAAGGATGCGTGCTAACCTCCTGGCCAGGCTCCACGGGCATGTCACAGACAGCGAGAGCTGCTTACCCTGCTCCTCGCTGTGCAGCTCCCTCACACGCCACAAAATGGCGGCCAAGGGTCCGCGCTCCGCTCTCCCCTCGGCCCGCCACATTTGCACGGTCGGGGGCTGCTTGGGAGAAGGGAGAAGCTGTGGCCACCCTGCCCTCGGAGCGGGAGAGGAAGAAGAAGAGGAAAAGAAAGAAGAAAGAGAGGAGGGGGCCAGGAGGGCTGAGGGAAAGGAACGACCACACCTCACCTGGGCGGGTCGCCACAGAAGATGGGGCGCGAGCCCCCACGCGCCTCGCGCTGATTGGCCAACAATTCCCGCCACCCGTCCTCTCCGCCTTCCTATTGGCTGCTCCTTCCCGCCCAGCTCCGCGCGCTGCCCGCCGCCGCCCCTCAGCCCCTCCAGAGCCCTCGGAGCCCCCAGCGCGGGATGGCGGCGGCTGGCGGCGTGCGCGGCTCCGAGCCTGGGCTGGCTTCGGCGCCGGGTGGCGCCGGCGACACCTCCCTCCTCGGCAGCGCCACTGTGTGGCCCTTGAAGCGCTACGGTCGCTTCATCCCCCCGAAGGACGGTGACGATGAGGGGCAAAGCACCTCTTGGAAGGTGCCGGCGGCGCAGGGAGGGTGGCGGGGCGGTGTGGGGTTACTGGCTTTGCTGTGAGGCAAACACGAATAAATGAGGCCTTTCAGGTGTCTTTTTGCGAGTGCAGAGCTAAAGCAGGAATCGGGAGAGGCTTTGTTTCATGAATTATTAATGACAACACATCAGAGTGTTAGTGGCCCACTTTTTTAATTCCTTCATTCAGCAGTAACCTGTGGTATTAAAATCTAGAGATCAACGTGGAAGAATCCAGGGGGTTGTTCCAAGTAGTTAATATGGAGGCATAATTAGTGGGGGAAAAAATCATTTAATGTGCCTCCTTTCTGTTGGAGTGGAGGGCAAGTTGCATTAGTGAGATGTGAATTACACACCTGGCTTCTAACAGCGATCTTTGAGACCTTTGACTTGGTACTAGAAATGGGAATTGTAGATTGTGTGATTGCAGGGCTAGATTTTCCTTTGTCTGTCTTTTTAAAGGTGTTTGAATCAAATGAAGAATCAGGCCATCTTGTCCTTACCATTGTGGAGTCTGGCCATTTCTTTATTTCCCAAGAGAGAACAGTGCTGGTAAGTTTGTCATGTATAAAGAACATTTCTCCTTCAAGTCACCAGCGGTATTAACTTTGTTTCTTTTCTCAGCTTCATCTTCTTTCCCACTGATTGAGAACTGTCAATTTTGTTTTGCTCATGGTAATTCTCATATGCTGCTTTCCCTTCACATTTATCAGAATAATACTAAATGCATTATTTCCTGCTGAGGATCAACATTTCTATTAAAATTCTAGATTAAGAGGTAATACTAAGTGTTGCTGATGCTGAAAGATATTTTGGGGGGGTTTCGTGATTCTTCTGACTGAGAAAACAGAAAAATACACTGTTTAGAAATAGGTAAAACTATAATTTGTTACATGATCCAGTTGACTGCTTGCCAATGACCTGCTAGTATTGTTGCTTTGACAAAAAAGCATGGTTTATCTGGTTTATCAAAGGGTCAGTATTTTCTGTGTTGGATGATGAGATTTAACATACCACATAAGATCCTTGGAGACAATATTCAAACTTGTGTCAGCTGGCTTTCCTGCGGCCTGCACTTGCTTAAGCATAACCAGCTACTGAAATAAAGCTTTCACAATGACACCCAAAGGAAAATTCTGTCTAGGAGGAGTGGGTTTGGTGCTCGTGGCGTAGAAGACCTTGCTGGAAGGTGGAACTAAGTGTGTTCAGTGCACATCACCAGTACTCAGAGGTGATAACGAGTAGGAACTGGCTGATAAATATGTTAGAAAGGTATTACAAACCACTGGAAGATGCTGCAGTATAAAGATAACAAAGCTTTTTTAATAGAATGTGTAAGAGACTGTTTTGCAGCTTTAAATATGTATAAGCTCATAAATTAGTTTTTACTATGCCTCTTAAAGGGTCTTAAACTTACAGAAATTTAAGTACAGGGGAGAACCACAGATACCCTTGAATTTTTTGGCCTCTGTGTTAGGAATGTTGAATAGTTAATGCAGGAGCTAACACAGAGCTGTTACTGTGGATGGCCCTCAGCTCATCTAGTGAGGACAAGGTAAAAAGAGACTGTGGAGGGTATTTTAGCAGTTGTGTTGAATCAGAAAAAGGAAAGAAGTTTTGAAAATGTGGATGGAAATGAGACGTGCTGCCATCCCTTACCACATCCTGCTTGCAATGACTCAGTGCAGGATGCTCCTGTTCCCAGAGGCTGTACCTGTTAGTGGCCAGTGACTGACATTACTCTGAAAGTCCTTGAAATAATCATATAAAAGCTAAGAGCAGCTTCTAATAACTAAGCAAAGTGCAAAGAAGGCACAGCCCAAAGCTGCAGCCCTTCAAGGACTTGTCTGGCAAAGGCTGAATCTGGCAAGTGACAGGGCAGATCAAAGTGTGCTGTCGGAAAGGATGAGGGATCAGAAAAGCTTCTAAAAACTTGGCTGAGAAAAGCACTTTCTTACAGCTCTTGTGTGTAGTGGCTAGTGAAGCTTTCAGGCAGCTGCTTTGCATGAAATGCCAGCTGAGGAATTTCTGGGATCTGTCCGGGCTGTTCCAGCTTCTGAGAGACACTGAGATACTGTGGGAGCTATCACAGAGCAGGAGAGGTGGAACAGACATGCTTGGTAGATGTGACTGAAATGCAGTGCTGAGAGTTCAAAAGAAAATTAAAACGTTTGGGTTTTTTTCAAACATTTATTTTGGCAATGTTTCTATGCCAACCTTAAAGTTGACACTAACCTTTAAAGAGTTGTTAAATGTTCTATAAAGTTGGTTTTGCAGCCTGTTGATTGCTTTGGGTGCAGCTCTTTGAGCAGGTGTTGGGGCTGGTGCCACAGGGGTGTTCTGTGCGTGCAGGACTGAACTGGTGGGAGAGGCACTGGGACGTACTGGAGCTGTGTTTCTGAGGCTGGACCAGCTGCAGTCCTCCCACTTGTCCTGATAAACACACCTGAGCAGCTGAAAACCCCACCAAACACCCACTGCACTCATTTTTCACAGGATGGCTTGTGCTGGGAGCGACCTTTCAGCACATCCAGTGCCACCCCCTGCCATGGCAGGGACACTTTCTACTGTCCCAGAGTGCTCAGAGCTCCATCCAGCCTGTTCTTGAGCACTGCCAGGGATGGGGCATTTTGCAAACTCTTTCCTGAGATGCCATGAAACAACAACTCAGCCTGCAGTGCTGCTCAGGCTGTGTTTGGTGCAGAAATCATCAGAAATGGTTAATCTCAGTGGTTCTGTCTCCCTCCAGTTCCAGCTGTCAGTGCTGTCACAAACCTGTCACAATATTTAACCAGGCTTTGCACGACTAAGTACAGACCGTGCTTGGAGCCTGTCACACTCCAGATCCACTCACTGGGGGTCCATTATCCTGGATGTTCTGTCAGAGGGAATAACGCACAACTTCTGCTCCAGAGGGAATGGATCCACTTTGATGGAATGCTGCAGCTGTTGGCATGGTTTTACTTGTTCTCTCCTTTCCTCTGGCTGGCCTGGCCTGTGTCCTTTGGATTGCCGAGGGGTCCTCCCACACCTGTGTGCTGCCTTACTTGCATTGCAGTTCTCTCTGATGTACTCACCCAACTGTTCTGTGCTGTGTTGGAACTGTATCCTTTAAACTGTTGATGTCTTGTCTTTTGATCTATCTCCTAATCCCTACTTTTCAGCCCTTTTGATGTGCTCCAGGCTCCTGGGTTTGAGGGAACTGGATAACAATTATTGTAGCTTTGTACCTCTGCACAGGAACAGGCTGAGGCACAAGATCTGTGTCACAGGGACACATTTCCTTCTCAACATGCAGAATATTTATTTTTGTAAAATTTTCACTGATGAATAATAAAAGGATTTTTTTCTGATTCTCACCTATGAACAACATTTGCACAAAACTGAAAGAGTTGTGAAGAAAAAGAAATTTCTGTTTTGCCTATGGCTGGATTAATATCCATAGTAGGAACAATATTCAAGTGTTTCTGATTGCTATCAAAATATTCTCTCTGTGATGAGTGTACTTACGTATTCTCTTAGTCCTTTTAATTTTATTTAAGTAGGAAAGTTAAGAAACCTTTTCCTTAGGGCCCACTGGCTCTTCTATGATCCGTTTCTAAGAACAATATTTATACAATAGCAATAAAATACTCACATATCCTAACAACTGATTTTATAATAAATACAGAAACAACTGTTTTCCTTTCAAAATATCATCTATTCCTTGTGTAATGGAATGAAGAGGAGGGTAAATGGAACTTCAGAGCATGGAACATAAAAATCCCTGATGTGTAATGCAAGTCAAAGGGTGTTTTGATTTGTTTTGTTCTATTATTTTTTAAACCAAATTCTTCATTTGGAATTAAATTACATAAATGTATTTTTAGGACCTGTTTTTGCTGCAGTGTTGCCTAACGGACTGCATATTTGATGGTAGAAAAACCTCATTCTTGTATACTGTAGTCAGTGGAATTTTACAGGAATATCTCAACAGCATCTCTGGTAATTTCTGGCCATGCTTAAGATACATCATGTTCCATTTACCACAGCTCTTATTTCCTTTCCCCTCTGTATCAACACATCTTGGAAATTATATTTTGGTGTTTTATTTGGTGCAATTATTTCTGGTACTAGAATTCATATCCTACAAATTAAACAAATTGGAATTGTGAAGAGGACTTACTTAATAGGATAAAATTAATCCGGAGTAATTGATTTGTGACCTGATCTTTTGAAGTGTAGACTAAATGTCCTTAGTGCCCTCCTGGTCCCCTCATGACTTCTAATAAGCTACCAGTGCTTAGGGTACAGTAGATTCTTCTAACTCATTAATTAGGCAAGCATTCAGCAGGCATTCTCATGTTCCTGATGCTCTCTTTGCAGTGCCTCAAACTCAGGCACCAGATTTTGCAGATGAGATTCACAGCAGTGCCCTGGGCAGAGATGGTCGCTGTGCACTCACTGGGGGCTGCTGACAGAAACCTGGGCAGCGAGCAGGTTGCTAATGCTGCTTTGTGGCAGAGCACTGCAAAGCCACAGAAGGTTGTTCTTTTATTAAAGTTTTCTTGGCTTGTTTAGTACCACAATCCTGGTTCAGAAATCACAATTTCAGTTTGTTTATTTCAACATGTGCTGTTGATGTGATTGTCTTGGATGGGCTGAGAGTACCCTTCTCTGCATCAGCTTTCCCATTTCTGTTTCATGTCAAGGGCCTCTGCTCTATCCTTTTCTCTTGCTCCAATTCTCCTAAACCCAGCTCTTAGAATTTTTTTTTTTTTTTTTAGATTAGTGTCAGTCTGGGAAAGTACATATTTTGTATTGGGAATGAAAGAATACATTATTGGGATGCCCTGAAGAGCTTTAGCCAGCTCATCCCTCAGCATCCAGTTCCCCTCTCTGTGTCCCTGGACAGATGTCACTGGGAAGAAAACCCAAAACAATTCAGGTTGTCCCTCTGGAGTATCGAGGTTTGTGCTGAGGTCAGGGCTTATCTTTGCTGTCAGTGTGATCTGTGCCCCTGTAAAACCCTGCTCCTGCAGGCAGTGTTTGCACTTTGGCCAAAGCCATTCTCCTGGATTTCCTCCCTCCTTCAGCTTTCCCTGCCTGTGTCCACACACAGCACTCTGCTTAATGAGGTCTGCCCTCCTGTGTTCTCTGCCACAATCAAACAGGCTTAAGAGCAAGATTTGATGGGGGAGAAAAAAGGATAATGCAAAGCTTAACATGCTTTTATTCCTTACTCCTGTCTGCCTGCCTTGATCGGTAGGGTTGGAAATGTTTGCGGGGACAACTTTGTGCTTCCCTCGCTCTACAGGTTGTCTTGTTTGGGGATTTATTGAGTTTTTTTCATTCCTTTTGGCTCTTCTAATCTTGACTCAATATTCAAGACAGCTCTTACTGCAGAAATCAAACCTGTTGTATTTGGCCTTACTTAGATATTGGAAATAGATATAAAAATTTCTACTTCCAGGTGTATTACAATGTAGTAATGAAGACTGGAGTGAAAATATGTTAGAAGTTTAATTTTCACAACTTGATTCTACAGTCATCAATGAAGAATTTTTACTTTTTAAACAGGAAACTACTTATTCTAGGAAGAAAGGGTAAAATGGCAACTCACATTCTCTTTTCGGAAGGCAAGGAGTTAAAAATGGCTATTTTCAGATTTATGCAAGCATTTTATTTAGAATCTATGTCATGTTTCAAGCATGCACAGCTTTTTTACTATAATAACTTAATAATAACAAAATCCTTATTAAAGTGATCACCATTATCACCACTTACCTGTAAACAAATTCTCCAGTTCTCTGAAAGCATCTCAGTTTTGCCTGTTCTTTAACATTCTGGATAATTCTTGAACATCATTCACAAGCTTTTTCTGCCTGCCTGCTCTCACATCTTTATTTTGCCTGCCTCCTGAGAGGATGGTTAATAACAGTCTTTGCAACTCCACTGTCTTGGTTCTCTTTTGGTCAGAACCACACTGTGGGGACACCTGGAAATAACACCACCATTGCTCTGGTGCCAAATTAGGCACTTCCAAGAGAAAGCAAGGTGTTACGCAGTGTAAATGTTAAATTGTAGTAATACCCACAACATGACAGCTCCAAACTGGGGGTATTTGAGCTTACCCTAGCACACTTTAAACCTAGGTGGTGAATAATAGGTTGCTCTGTTTTCCAGGGATTTGAATCCCATGGTGCAAGCAGGATGTTGTCCAGGGCCTGGAGCTTTTCTCCCAGCCAGCACCACCCTGGCAGCTGTGCACTATTAATTCACACCATAAAACTCCTTCCATCTCAAGCTGACCTCATCCTTTCTTGCAAATGCAAGTTCCCAGCTGAGTCCTTAATGCGTAACATGATCCAATGCATACGTTCCTTCCAGCTGTGAACTTGGAGAACAAACTGGTGTATTTGCATTTCATCGGCCTGTTAGAAGAGGCAGCCCAGAGTGGAGAATGTCTTTCTATCATTCTGGGGCTTAGTTTATCTTTTTTATTACTGGTGGTAATTTAAGGGCAGACTAGGTCATGTTTGTGACCAAGAAAAAAAGCTTTTCCTCCTAAGCTATTGTTTACACATAGTGTTGTTTGAAAACATCTGGCTTGTGCATGAGTGAATCCAAACTAACTGATGCAAGCCAGCGTAGCTGAACTGCTACACAAATAACATTTCTTAGATGTAGAGTCATTTTCCATTCAGATAGGGCTGCAGTCCAACAAAATAGATCATCTATTCCTGTGTTGTTTAGCCCCACAGGGTTTCTAAATGCTACAATAAAAAATATTCATAAATCAAACACCATACCTTCCACCACAGCTCACAGCCCTCATTACACAGCAGGTTTCTGAATGCTGAAATGTGAAGTCAGAACAAAAGTATTTCCCAGTCAGTGCTGGACTCGATGGCTGTGAGGCTGGAGCAGCATTTCTGGCTCCTGCCTCATGGCAGCTGTGGTCACATCTTGCCTTCTTTCAAAACATTTGGGAAGCATCTTGCTTTGTTTTCTCCTTCAGCTTAATTCCACTCAGTCCTCTCTCTGAGAAACTTAGATTTTGGTCAGAGATGTAGGAAGGAGTTTTCCTTTACCCCACTTCTGTTACGAGTACAGTCGTGGACAACAACAGGAGTATATGCCTGACTGACCATCGATAACCAGACTTGATAAAGTGCTGCCATTTCTCAATTCACAGAGTGAACATTTGGGCTCTTGTGTCCCTGCCCCATTCTAGGCTGCATTTTGGGGATATTCTGATCAATCTTACATTGCCACCTGGCTTTGCCCCTGCCTGGCTGACAAGCAGCTACGGACGCTGCCTGCTCATGGGAGCAGCTGCTCTTGTTCCCTGCTCTAGCAGCGTGGTGGCAGCACCGATCCAGAGGGAATCCTCCTTTTTTCTGTGTCACTGCCCGTGTCTAGAGTCAATCCATCACCTGTGGAAAGGCGCCATGGACTGTAATCCCAAAATCCTGCCTTGCAGCTCCCACACCCTGCTCCTGGGTGTCGGCTGAGCTCCTCCTGGCTTCCAGCGTGGCTCAAGGGACACGTTTATTGTGTTCTTCCTCTTGTTGCTCTGAATTAATGCACCTGACTTCATATGCACTGCCCCAGCCCCGGAGTGCCCCAGGCCAGGCGGGATGGGGCTTGGAGCAACCTGGGATAGTGGAAGGTGTCCCTGGCCCTGAACTGGATGAGCTTTAAGGTCCCTCCCAACTCAAACCAGGCCGTGGTTCTGTGAATACAAGGACAATGTTTTTAAAAATAAAGTGGTTAAACTTCAATTAAATAGAATTTTGGGGTTGGTGTTGGGTAATCAAGAATACATAAATAAAAATGCCAAGCACTGTTTTTTCCTACTTGTTTTACTTCAGAAACAGGACATACAAAAGAACCTGGGAAACATCAACAAAATATATTGTAGGAAAGTTAAACAGTGACTGCCTTTTATAATTTCTTTGAAAACAGTTATTATTTTAAGGAGACAACATTTGTTCAGCCTTCATCTCCAGTGAAAGGAAAAACACTGTAAAACCAGACTGAATATGGGAATAGCTATATTTAAATAAACAGTTGGTGTGTTTCCAAAACAGAAACTGCTTGAACAGGACAAGCACAAGTGGCCACAAATTAAAGTGGCCTAGTGAAGCAATGGGTTCGAATTGCTTCACTGACAGCATTCTGTGCTTGGCTCAACCTCTCCCCATTGCTCACCAAGTGATCTCTCCCTGTTGTTTTCACTTTCAGGCCTTTCCTGCTTAGCACGTCCTGCCTTAGGGCGCTTGGAGTGTGTTCAGTGCAGGGAGGCACTACAGGGGACTGGCCCTCTTAGCTGCTGTCAGCACCTGCTCTTACAGCACACAGGGAAATTCTTCTCTCCCTCTGACTGCAGCTCTTTTGGGAATGGTACTTCCCTGCTGGCTGACATTCTGGAGTCTGTCACAGCAGATGTCTGCCATCCAGTCTGCCTTTGGTTCAACTCTTCACAGCTTTTGAGAGATTACTTTGTAAAGTGCAGCTAAAAATCTACATGCAGTTGCTGCATGAGATGGTAAAGCCAGTGCCAGCACAGTAAAGGAGCAGAGTCACTGTGGTGATTCCTGTTCCAGACGAGAATGGCAGATGGTTTTCCAGCCTGGACCCACCTAAGATGGAGGGTGACTGTGGCAAACACTGCTGGCCCTTCAGGATGGACGTGACTTGTGGGGTTTGACCCTTAGGACCCCTAGAAAGCAGCCTGGGCTCAAGCCCTTGGTCACTGAAAGCATTGTGAGTTTGGATAAAACAGGTGCCTGATTTTCTCCCTGCTCTAACATTGATTAATTGTTTGGGTTTTTCCCCTGGACTTTGCTAAGTAATGGCTCAGAGTGCCTTGGGAGACACAGCCCGCTGCCTTGCAGTTGTTTTTCACGTTCCTGGGGTGTTTTTACAGGAGGCTGAGCAGTCTGTCGAGTTTGAAGAGACTGACAGTGATGCAACTGGAGTGTAAAAACATCTTCATCCAATTAACGAAGCTTGGTTCCCTGAGTGGCACCTGCAGCCAAGGCCTCCCCGGGCCTGGGCTAAAGCGGGGCTGTGCCATTCCCCGGATTCGCCTGCCCTCTGCTGCTCTCCTGGGCAACTTCAGTACTCAAAGCTCCAATTGCAGCTGCTTTATTCTGGTTTTCAGGGGCTTTCATAGCATGTACAAAGATAAATGTAGAGAGGTATGGAAATCAGAACATCTCTTGACACAGTGTTGTTACTGGATTTAATCCCTGAAATGGTAAAACTTCCACAGTGGCAGCTGTTTTGACAGCTACAAAAACTGCACAACTGCAGTGACTGATCTTCATTAGGGCTTTAATTACATCACAGAACTTAAACATGTGCTCCTGGGTGCTGCTGTTTGCTGTGCCACTGGTTTGTGCTTTATTTCAGGAAGGCTTTTCCCTGATTGACTCCCGCAAGTGGCTGAAGATAGTGAGGAGAGCAGAGTGCCTCCTGCTCCAGGCACAGGCCAAGGTGAGCTGACATGTAACAAATCACTCAACTCTGGCTAAATTAAACTAGAAAGTTTAAATCATCTATGTAAATTAAAATGTTGGTTTTTACACTATATATTAAACAAGAATAGATTGAATAATCTTGATGTCTTTTGTAACTGCTAATATTCGGTTTTTAAATTGCTCTCTGAGAGTTAGCTGCTTAAACAGCCAGACTGGTTTTATTGCACAATCTATCTGCCACAGCTAACAAAGAGATGAAGCAAATCTCTTCCAAGATAACTCTGAGTCAGACTGCACTTCAGCAAACAAACTCTAACCAAGCAATTACTGAGCCATTTTGTGGCTCCTGGCACAGCAGCAGCAGGCTGGTGGTTAAGGTATTTGGTACTCAAGGAAACAAAATAGGCATGAGTTTCTGGTCTCCTAGTCAGCTCTCTAATGAAAAGTAGTTGGTTTGACTTTAAATAAACAGCACTTTCTTCTTAGCAATTTATGTAAAAATCTTAGGATTCTTTGTTCTTAAATGAACTCTGATAACTCTGTAAGTATCTTAGTGTTTTAAATTCATGGGTTATGCCTGAATACGAAACACCTCTGCACTGTTTCTATCAGCTCATTAGAAAACCTGAAGAGAGCTGAGGCAGGAATTAGTTCTGATGAACCAGCAGAGGTTGTTCCTTCCCAGTTACCAGAGCCAGTCCCCCAGTGCAGCATTAAGGGATTCTGCTGCTCCTCACCAGCAAGACAAAACCAACATCACATTCAGTGTGAGGCTCCAGCAAAGCTCTGAGGGGCAGTTCAGGAAAGGAGGAATATTAACAGTCTGAAATTAATTTGGTTCCTCTCAATGTTTACTTAACGTGAATTCACACAATTTCAACTGGATTTAGTGGCACTGCAATGGTTCTACCACACAGCTTCTCTACTTTATATCCTAACAGTGGATGCAGCTTCTGTGCTCATCTTTATGATAAATTTCTGGTTTATCTTGTACTCCCACTTTTTTTAAGCCATCAGTACTGCATTTACAGTGCAACTAACTCATCACTTCAAATATGGCTTCAATAGGGCACTGTGGGCTCTTAGCCAGCAGAATGAGTTTCAAACCTATGAACAAGAACAAAGTGAATGTTCTTAATAATTTTGCAGTAAATAATTTCCCTTCATATTCTTTTCCTTGAGCTCAGCCCCCCATCCCAGCATGGAAGAGGTGTAGATTTAATGATTCCATGACCTCAGGGTTCTTTAATAACCTCAGTTCTTGTGTGGTTCAGGTGTGACTGCCCAGTCCTCAGTTTATGCTATAAACCTTGACATATCACAGCCCTCTTTCCACAAAGGAACAATGTTTAATTTTCAAAGTCAACTGTTGTTTATGAACTGCTAACTAAAGTATTAAACAGTCCTTGTGAGAAACCCGAGAGAGTCCAAATAGCTCAGCCTCAAAATTGATTTGGGGATCTACACAAGAAAGTGCTCTTTGAAAGTGTCCTAAAGGAACTCCACCGAAGTTCCTTTTCTGTCACTGAAATCAGAACTCACCTGTCTGGCATCCCACAGCTCAGTGCCTGGGTCTGTGAGGCTGCCCCAGTTCCTTAATTAATGAGGGCAAATCCAACTGGGCACTGGCAAATGAGTGCTTCACTTCACATCACTTTGACATTTTTCCCTTTAAAGAGCACTGAGACAGGCTTTTGTGCTTACCCTGCCCTAAAAATCTCTTTATGTGATTCAAACCTCTTCAAGCAGCAGGCGTGTAAACACAGGGGCTGTCAGGAGGAGCTGGCTCATCCTGAGACAGGAACTTTAAAGTGAGAGGTGTCCTTGCACTCGCCTTCCAGCAGCCCGGCAGCGTGGAATTTAAATGGGCATTGAAAATGGGTTTGACATTGGAACCCTAGCAAGATGAA
Source organism: Pycnonotus jocosus (assembly GCA_013400435.1). Classification (NCBI taxonomy): domain Eukaryota; kingdom Metazoa; phylum Chordata; class Aves; order Passeriformes; family Pycnonotidae; genus Pycnonotus; species Pycnonotus jocosus. Next base: position 80,934 of record VWYP01022030.1, on the reverse strand, counting down.
GACCTAAATAAGCCAGGCTGGGGCAAGGAGAATTTGCTGCTTTTCTAGTACTTTAAAGTTTTTTAAATTTGAAATTTCAAGATCAAACAGAAAGTTCCATTAATTCACTCTCTAAACATTGAACATGCACCTATCTTAGGTCACCTCAAGGTGCTTAGGCCAAGCTTATCACACACCACAGATTCCCATCCCCATTTCAGGGCAGTTTGCTGAATCTGGGGCACCTGTTAAAAATATCTATTATGGTACAGCCTAACAATCTACTCCGGGAGGGTCAGAGCTATCTGGGAGTTCTCAATAATTTTTAGTATCATTTCACTCTTGGAAGTAATGTATTTAAATTTCCTGCACTCCTATTCAACGTGTTGGTTTCTGTTCAATGAACATTTAGGTGAGAGCCAAACTGACTGTGTTGGTTTAGCTACAAACAGGCAGGCCAGGTAGGGTTCACTTTGATGCATCAGGAATATAAATCCTAACTGGAACATGCCATTCCCAGAATTTCTAGTTCAGATCCAGAGTTAACTTCCACTCACTGCTGTGTCATTTTTTGTCACAAATAACTGCAGAGCTGGCACACCCTTACAGGATGCTACCTGCAGCAACAATAAAAGTTAATTTTCCTGCTACAGGTAAAAGCTGAGTTCTGGCAAGGCTTGGCTAAACCTTGAATTAGTGACAGGTGGCCCTGAATCACTTACCCTTTTCTTGCATATTTTTATCTGATTTTCAAATCTGCAATCACAGTCTTCTGGTTAAGCTGCTGGGAAAAATGAAAATACAGCAGGCAAAACCTTGTTTGTTTTTAAATCCACAAATCTCTTGCCTTCTCCCTAACTCCAGCAAACAGATTTAATCCAAGTGGTTGGAGGGGATTCCAAGTGATTTTGATTTCCCTGTGGTTCTGAGCAGAACGAGTGCCGCATGTTCCGAGTGCAGTTCGGAGGCAGCTGCAAGGAGGAGATGCAGCAGCACTGCTGCAGCTGCATCCAGAAACTCAGCCAGTACGTGCCAGTGCAGGGGGTGGAGGAGCACAGCCAGCAGCTCTGCCACGGCCTCAGCCAGGACAGCCAGGGCATGGACACTGAGCGTGGGGTAAGTGACAACACACCCCAAAACAGTCACGTCTGCCGGGGAGAACTGGGCAGGAGTTTCTCATAGCTCTGACACCGGCTACATGAAATAGGAGCTGGGAAATGAGTTACACAGGGTAAAAAATGATCAGAGCCACAAAGTAACCCTGCATCCCGCCTCCTTCCTGTGTTTACCTGCTTCCAGGTTGCAGTGGTAGTAGCTGCTATGCCTGCCTATTCACAATTTGAGTCTAACCCGGCACATCTAAAGCAATCTTGGGAGGAACAGAATGTTTTCCCTCTCCAAGATAAAGTCCTGAGGTAACTGGAAAAGGCAGAGACAGCATTTTCAAGGGTGATAATCCAAAATCTCTGCTCTCTTGGATATTTAGATCCATGAAAAACAATTAGTGTGCTCTTATGAGCGTCCATATACAGCATTCTTTGAAGTTACTCCTAGGAAGTAGTTTGTGGCTTCAGTTTAGCCATGAACTAAGGGTCTGTAGTTAAACTGTCGTGTCTTTCATTTTTAAAGACTGGAGCAGATGTGCATGCAGGTTCCATAAAAAGATGCCTTTTTACTGCAGAAGGTAGCTGAGCACATTCCCTTCCTGTCAGCACTAAAAATGGAACTGCTCCCCCCTCTGCACATACCCACACTCTGCTTGGTAACAAGCCCTTATTTGCATTTGGTATTTTCTAGCCAGATGAGCCTCTCCCAGACTCCTGCACAAGCCTTGGAGAAAGAAGATCTGTAGCACAGCTCGCACAGGTAAAAACAAACATCTCCTGTTTAGGGTCTGTAACTGAGTCTGAGAATGAGCTGTCTCAGATTCCATTTTCCACCTGGGAAATGCCGTCCCTGAACATTGGGATGCCATCACCTACACCAGAAAAACACTGGATTTGTGTAATGATCCAGAGCCAGGGAATAAGCAGTAAAACAAGGTGTTTGGTGGTGTAATCACCCCATTTGAATGGGAACAAATGACACACTGAGAGCAAAGAAATACCCAGAGGCAACATCCAGATGAATGGCCCTGGCGCTCGTTTGACTCTGCAGAAATGACTTGTGCAGATCAGAGCTGAAGCCTGAAAAATACCAATTATGGAGTCACGGAATATCCCATCTAACCCTGCCCTCTGGCACTGGGAACCCATTCCCCCTTGTCCTGGCATTCCAGGCCCTTGTCCCCAGTCCCTCTCCAGCTCTCTGGGAGCCCCTTTAGGCACTGGCAGGGGATCTGAGGTCTCCCTGGGCCTTGACCCACAGCAAAGGATTCCCATATTCCATGGACAGCTTTGCTGAGCAGTTCTGGGTAAATCCCTGGAAGTCAACTGTTCGTCAGTTACTGGGAATTCAGGCCAGTGCAGGAGCAGATGAACAGAAAACTGCTCTTTTCTGGGTTTGTGCAGTTGTTTCTGTGTGTCTTCCTTACCCTTCTTTTGTAGTCACTGGGTGAGCTCAGAATCCCAGACTGGGCTGGACTGAAGGGACCTCAAAGGTCTCCTCATTCCAACCCCAGTGTCACAATGCCCAGAGTTCTCCCATCACCACAGGAAAAAGCTGGGAGAGGAGATTAAACAGGGATGAAAAGGATGTTTTAACATAAAAGCCCCATACTTTACTTCTAAAAGACATTTGGCCAAATAAAAAGCTTTGCAGTGCACACTTGGTTATCCCTACACAATCCATGTGGCAGCATGTACAGCTCATGAACAGTGTACACTGATTATAGAATGGATACCTACCAGGAAGCCATGGAACCCAGGAAATCTGCATTTCCAGGGTAAATTTCCAACTGAAATAAGTGCAGGGCCTTCTGACATTGCGTAAAAGCGACGCTGGAATCACACCTGAGCATCAGAGAGAAGCTCACACACAGCAATCACTGTGTATGTGACAGATAGCATTCCAAGAGTGTCAAGCCCAGGCAGCCCCAGCATCCAGGCGGGCTGGGCTGTGGCTGTGTCCTGTCCAAGGTCAGGGCCCCCTTCCCAACCTTCCCTTTGCAGTCGATGCTGTGGCAGCGGCCGGAGCTGCCCCCGGTGCTGCGGCACCCGGCATGGAGTGCCCGCGAGCTGGGGCCCTTCATCCGCCTCTGCCTCCTGGACCAGCACTTCCCAGCCTTCGTGCAGGACGTGGAGAGGGAACTGCACAGACTGGCCGAGGAATGAGGAGATTAAAGGTTGAAAAACAAGGCCTGCAGTGGTTTTTGTCGGTGTTTTATTTTTAAAAACAGGTGAATCCACTTTTTATACATCATTGCACTTCAACAAATACACAGAACACGAGTTCATGCAGCTACAGTTACGCACATCATGAGAACCCTGGTAGGTCTATTTCTACAATCTTTAAATCATGAGAAATTACAGTGTCAAACTAAAGAGGAATAACTAGTTGCATAGAATATCACCATGCTGTAACATTTCATCATTTAAA
>VWYP01022030.1:51799-77313 GCA_013400435.1 Pycnonotus jocosus | reverse complement strand
AAAAAAAAAAAAAAAAAAGAAAATTATAAAAGTTTGCCTGAATTGAATGTACAAGAATATGTCAAACACATCAGTGCAAAAGGATCTGAGAATTTACATGAGTTAACAAAAAAAAAAAAATCACTTAAAAAGCAATCATATATATATATTTATAAACTGAAGGTTTGTTTTTGTTTCCAACTGCATCCCACCACCACCAGCAGCCCCTGGCACCACCCAGCCCCAACACCCAACAGGACGCTCCACGCTCCATGGTTAAAGCCCTTAAGGAAATCCCTAATGTCCCTGCTGCCAGCGCCGGCCCGGCATCGCTCCCTCCTTCCAGCCACACAGTAAGGAATGAATTTCAGCAGCTTCAAAATGAACCACAACGACTTCTGGTTTCCCCTCCCCCAAATATAAATATATACTGTATATATCTTTAAGTTTTGCTGTACTTTACAAAAGAAGTCTCACTAGATGGCAGCGGTGCGGTTTGAGCGGTGCCGAATTTAACAGCTACAGGAAGTAAAAAACAGCGCATGCGTGAACCCGCCTGGCTACTGCTCGTGTAAAGAGAGGAAAGGAGGAAAAAAAAGCAACATTCACAGCACATCAAGCCCAAAAGAGTTTACACCTTCTACACGGAAGCATTATTAAAATTCATCTGGCTAGGTCATCCTTGCAGGAGAGGCTAAATAAGGCATGCGTTAGACAGTCATATTGTTGCTCACTTGGAAAGGAAAGAAAAAAAAAAAGAAATCAGACAGAACTGGAGTTCTAGAACCAAGAGTTCCAACCCTTAAATTTAGCAGGTCATATTGCCATCAGTCTCTCAGAAACTTAAAGCTCTAAAAAAGAAACGAGAAAGAGGTGCTAGTCAATGGTGAACAGCGCGAGCCGCCGCAGCCTGCAATCCCCGCGCACGGCTCCCGACAGCCCCAGCTCCACCTGCGAGCGAGGAATCAGGAGGGCTCGGCAGCTTTGGCTGCATTTTAGCAAGCAGCTCCTTAAACCCCCCGCCTGTTCGAGGAAATCAAGGTTTGGTCCCCCCCCGGCGCTCCCTGAGGCGCAGCAGGAATGTTTTAATGCAGGGAACGCGTTTGCTGCCGCGCCCCCAGCACTCCGGGCAGGAGGGCTGGGCCTGCCCGCTCCCGGCCGGGCGCAGGCAATACTTACATGATGAGCATTTTTAATTTGTGTTTCTCTGACGTAAGTTTTTGTCTTTGTGATTGTTTGTAGAATTGGTTTTCCTGCAGAAAAGGATGAGAGAGAAATGCACCAAGAATCAGTCACGGGTACAGGAAAAATGGGCATTATTTGTACTTCATTAAATAGGGTTTCAGTCTTCCTCCGTTTAACTGGCTGAAGACAACACAGTTTTATAGACTTTGTATTTTAGCACAATATTTGTTTTCTAGCAGGACGTTGCTTTTCTTTCCTCCAGTGCTAAGAAACACACCATAAGGTCCAACACCATCTGTAATGTCACATGCAATATCAATCCTGTGATTTATCACCTCCCACAACCCCCCAGATTAACCCAAAGAGTATTTTTTTTCCCAAAAACACACTTACATTGGCCCAGCTGGTTCATCATCTGCAGAAAACATCCCGATGCACCCAGAGAGAGACAAGGGAAGGAAAGAAAAAGAGAGTCAGTGTTTGCAGGGGGCCACAGTGCGAGCAGCAAACTGATCTATCTACAGCATCAGGCCATTCCAGTCAGGAGTGCAAGGATCATGGAGTTACTGCTCTGGATTTGGGTTTAATGGCAGGTATGTTGCTTCAATGGGTTTAGTTAACACTTGGAATGCTGGTCATGAAGGACTGCAACTGTAGCGGACAGATTGGTGCAACATGGTCAAGACTCATCTTGTCCCCAAGTTCCAGTGGTTCAATCTCATAAAAGATAGATGAGGAGACATACCAACGGTTCAGTTGTAAAATCCTGCTGGATGTTTGCTTGCATTGACTTTTTTTGAATATGCATTTGAATTTTTAAGCCATTTTTCCACTGCTGATGGGTAACTCCTGGTATATACCTCAGAGGGTACATACCCCATGCTCATTTTCCCCCACGGGTGAAACAACCTCTACATTCCCCATTTTTCTCAGTGTTTAATTAGAAGGGACCAGGTTAGGAGGAGGCTGAAGGGGAACTCTCGATTCTGGCCCCAACCATGGTCCTTGGGCAGCAGCATCTGATGTCACCAAGAGGAGCTGGGGTGCTGGGACACCTCTGGACACACTTCGGCTGCAGAGGACTGACAGCATCATCCTGTCCAGGGCCCCTGGCAAAACTCAGAACTGGTGTTGGGGGCAGAATCTGCTAATGAGCAATGTTTCATATTAACCCTCATGACCAATTGAGCTTTTTTTTTGGAATTCTCAAACACTCTTTTCTCCCAGAGCTGTAGTACTGAAGACAGAAATGCATTTACACAACAATACAAGGGTCAATCCAGGAACCTAATGCTCTCACAGATGGATTTTGGGGGGACCAATTCAGGCCCTGCTGGTTTTGGCACTCAGCAGTTGCCGTTCCCACCTCGTGCTGGAGGGATTTCTCAGGATAGTCTTTGAGAAACTCTCAGCAGGATTCCACAAGGGTGCTTAGTGCACATGAAGCAGTTATGGAAATTACAGTCTTACAGTGTAGGCATCCGCATGAGCACACGCCAGGAGTAATGTCGGGGAGAGGGGACATTACTCCACCTGGGCCTTCGAGGCAACGGAGAGGCAAAGCCACCGCTAGCACAGACAGTGACCAGAACAAAAAAATACTTCAAAAATAAAGAACTAACCACAAACCAAGAGCTTTACAGCCAAAGTAACAGACTAGCGACACACCGGTGTCCACAGAATTCCAGTACCAGCAACAGTAACTATCGGACACGGTACAGAGAACTGGGACTAGGAAGGACAGCCAGACATCAATGTGCTGTTGTATATACAGTGAGATATACAGAGACACATCAGGTACTCAAACACAAAGCACAGCAGAGGAATCTACGGCTTCCTTCCACAAACATCTTTGGGAATCAAGGATCCGAGAGCAGCCGAGCTCCAGGCGGGATGAGCCTGGGAGAGACAGCGAGCCCTGGCCCCCAACGCTGCCTCTGAGACCCAGCTCGGCTCCAACAAGCACCATCGACAGCTTTGGGAGTTTGTTTGGCTGGACTTCAGCAATATCAAACTGCACCGTGGACACTCACTACAAAATAACCGTTCCCCCTTCTCTGCTCAAAGATTTAAATGCCCATTTCAGATCAGCAAGTTTGTGTTGTCAAAAGAAAACAAAAAACAAAAAGCTTCACATTTATAAAGGCTGCCATCGGTGATTCCTCACAAAGATCCCACAAAAAAAGCCTACTGGAATACTTAAACCTGATGGTGGATCCCCACCACTCCTCCCTGTCCCATCTCTAAGCTAAACCAGAGATAAAAAGACCGAGGGAAATTCCCGGTCAGCCGTTAAAGCATCCCCAGTACAGTACAGACACAGACCGAACCCTCAGCGAAACCAGGGGCAACAGAACAACAGAAAAACCAGTACAAAATCAGACTAAAGAAAAGGTTCAAAACAGCAAACTGAAATCCAAATTAGTCGTGAACGTGAATGAGGAAGTTTTCAAGAGTGTTAACGTTATGACTTGTGCGTTGTATAGACTGAAGCGGAGGTTAAACAAACTCCAAAGCATGCAGAGCTCTCACTTACCACCATTTTTTAAGGGTATGATGCAATTGAAGGGGGGAAAAAAAAAAAAAGAAGTCATAGTAACCGACAAGATCAATATAAGCCAAAGGTTTAATGCCACAACCCTGCTCTAGAACAGTCAGTAACACCTAGGACAGGGGGACGTCCCCCAGCGCTCCCCAAACGCTGCGGGAGCGGCACTGACCACGCTAAGCCCCTCCTCCTGCAGGATCTCCACTGGCTCAGGGCATCTGCAGGCTCCAAAACCCCCTGGATACAGAACACAGCAATAACCCCACAGCCATGCCTTTCCTGAGGGGATGGAATGACCCGCTTCATGAGCTCCCAAAACCACACATTTCTGAACCAAAATGGGGGAACTGCTGCTTGTCTTTAACACATGTAATCAATCCCTGCAGGCAGAAAGATCTGGGAATTCAAACTGGAAAATGATGACAAGTAGATCTCCCTTAGCTCCTCCACTTGTATGGGAATGTGTTTTGTGTTCTCTCCCCCCCCTTTCAGCCTTAATTTACAAGGCATTTTACATGTCACTCCGTTTCTTTCACCGCCTTTGGAAAGCTACAGGGTTTATTTTTAGTACCAAATTAATCCTGGGTAGCATCTTGTGACTGGTGGAAGTTAAAAATGAAACACTAGCGGGTTCTTCCAGCACTAAGATTCCAGTTTTTGCTTCTGAAGGGATTCTACATCTCAGCTCATGCTTTAAAGCCTGCAAAGAATCAATCTCAAACTGGTTTGGGTTGGAAAGGACCTTGAAGACCATCCAGTGCCAGCCCCTGCCATGGGCAGGGACACCTCCCACTGTCCCAGGCTGCTCCAAGCCCCAATGTCCAGCCTGCCCTGGGGAGCTTTCAGGGATCCAGGGGCAGCTTAAAGCCCTAAAGGAGCAGCCAGAGCCTGTGACAGCTCAGGGTCCTGTGTTATGGTCCCTTCCCACTTGGAGTACAGTGATGCTGCTAGGAACAGCTGTTGGCTATGGCCTCACTATGTACCTGCCTCACAATTTGCTCACCCTGACAAATTTAAAGTGTGGGAGAGAAAGATGTGCATAAAAGGGAAAAAAAACCCCACCAAAATCAGTGGTTACAAAAGGTAAACGGTTGCAGTAAAAACAGTTGGTTTCTTTCAATTACTTACAGTAATAGCAGGAACAGGGAAAGTCAAGAAAAAAGCAAAAGAGGGTTAGAAAGAATGTGGGGATTGGATGGAGCTTCTGCAGAGCCAGGAGAAGGAACACATTTATGGAAAGTCTTTGGATTAGGCTGAGGAATGAGAGGGGAAGAATGGAAAGGGACACATTATAACCCAGTCACCTCATGGCTTCAGACTCGAGATCATGACTATGGATTTACAAGTAAAAACCACTCCCATTCCTACGGGGAATAGAGCCAAGGGGTTTTTACTTTCTACTTACCCCAGCAGACACCCTTTAACCCAGGGGCTGTGCTGATTTTAGACTATTTCATCCAGCACCAGCAGAAAATCCACTGCCTTCAGGAACCTTTGCTAAGCTACACTCAGGTGATGCTGGCTGATCTCTCATCTACGGAAACCAAGCAGCTGGAGCTGTACCAGAGGAACAAAGCCATTCCCTTCTCCCTCCTGCAGGGGAGCACCGCGGCATTCCCTGCCGGCACCGCCCACCGCCTCCCGCCGGGCATGCAGCCACGTGCCAGGGCATGCCACGCTCATGCAGCTCTCGCCCCCAAAGCCATGGAAGCTGCACGTGGCCAGGCCCCTCTGGAGCTGCCAGCCCCCTCTGGAGCTGCCAGCCCCCTCTGGATCCCCTGGCACTCCCTGGGAACAGGGAGCAAGCTGGATACTGCCTTACCAGGCGTAAGGCAAGTCAGAACTGATGTTCTGAAAGGATGCGGGAATTCAAGTGCCAGCTGCCCTGCCTTCCTCCTTCCAGCATGGGATTTGGAGGTGGTGGGAGAACTCCTCATCCACAGGCTACGCAGCAAACCCTGCACCTGATGCCACTGTTTTTGGTGGAAACAGGGATTTCTCCAGCACTAGGAAAAAGAATCAACTCCCAAATCAGAGTTCTGAGAAGGAGGAAACTTCAGCAGAGGAGCTCCTGAGCAGCCCTGGCATGAGGCACACCAAGCAGCTCACCATACACACAAAGCAAGGTCCATGCAAAACCCAGCCCTGCAGTCAGGAAATGCCAAAGTTAAAGGAGTGTCCCTGCTCTTCCAGCATGGCAGCGCTTCCAACAGAGGGAACATCTTTACAGTGGGAAATGTTTTGGGAACATGGACCTGCTCCAAGTGTAGCCAGGAGTCCATCACCCTCCCCAGCCTCCCAGGGATGGAGCCATGGGCATGCTGAACCAGGGCATTTGAAGCCTGCAGAACATGGAGATCAGAAGGAAAGGGAATTCAATCAGTTGTTTCTTTGGGCTGGCCAGGCAGATTTCCCAAGTGCTGGGGAAAAAGTTCCAGATGCCTGAGGATCCTCTCACCCAAGGAATGCTTCTGTCCCACCAGTCACATCACCCAGGACTAACTGGGCAGTTGTGCTCAGCACCAGATTGGTCCCACCTGAGGAGCTGACCCAAAGACTGTCATTTGTGTAGGTTTAACTGAGCCAGTCCTAAAGTATCACCTGGGCAAGGTGAGAGCTCCCAGCAGGCTCCAAAACCAGCAGCTCATCCTGCACTGCCCCAGTAAGGAGCCAAGGTGTCCTCTGGCAGCTCATTAACAGCTCCCTCTGCTCCAAAAGCCTTGGATCTCCTTGAACACAGGAACTGGCCACCTTTAGCAGCACTGGTTTCCTCCAAATTTTAAAAACAGTCCTTAGAAGTGATCTGAATAAGACATGTGTCCAGTTATCTGTGCACTCCTCTCAGCAGGCCCGATGGTGGCCAGGACACCACAGGACTCCTGAGGGATGGTGGCAGACACCCTGAGGTGGATGTGGCACCTGCACAGGGGGGACACCACAGATCCAACACCTGCCGCCCAACCCTCAGGATCACTACAGGGATCTGCAGCCAGAGCCATCCCCCAGCAGGAGGGCATGCCCAGACAAGGGGTAACGATCCCTTGGCACAGATCCACAGGGACCATCCACCCTCACCCCTGCTCTGGGATCCAGGCTGACACATCACAGAAACTGGGCACTGGGAAGAGCATCCCAGAGTTATTCCCCCCTAGGAACATGGGGTGATGGTGGTGATGATGAAGCAATCTCGGTGTTTAAATCTGGAGAGGTCCAAGGAGAATATTCTCATCCCAACAGGAAGGGCAGGAACAGCTCAGTGGTTGCTGTAGCACCACCTCATGTGGAGCTCTGCCACGATCACAGCCCCTAAAGCAGCCCCATCCCACTGACACCAGGAGTGGAAAAGCCAGCGGAGATCCCGGCTCGTGCCAGCTGCTGTGGGTAACAACAAGCGCTGTGGTGTTTGCCTCAGCCTGCTGCCTCAGCCACAGCTCCCTGCTGTTCATTCCCCTCTCACTGTAGCACCAGAGGCTGGAGGTGTGATTTTGGGAGGGGGAGCTGGAATTCCAAATGCCGAGCACACCACTGCATTCCAGCATTAACTTTGGCATTTCATAACCATGTCTTGAAAAGAATCAAACTCAGGATAACCTAAGTCAAACATCCACAGGTGGGAATCAGGAGGCTCCTGGTGTTTTCCCACATGTGCATTTGGACGTGCCCTGCTCCCGGGGCGTTCCCCACCACAGCAGCACAGAAAGCTTCAATGCCAGGACAGAAAATGCACTACTATCCAAGGAATGTGGGACTCAAGTGATGCCAGTTGTGTCCATCAGCCAGGCAAACCTCATCCACAGCTACGGACTGTCACACTCAGCAAGGATTTCTCCTCCAGGACAGGGGACAGGGAGAACATCGGACCCCCACGGAGGTGCCTCATGTCACTCTCCAGGGCTCTGCCTTCAAAACAGCGGCCACAGTGAGCACTGGAGTAACCTCAGCTCCTGGGTTCACCATCCTGGACAGCACCAGGGGGATGATGAGCCTGGATCCCTCAGGTACCAGCCAGGAAAACTCCTGCCTTGGAAAGAGGCAGTGAACCCTTCACCTCCAGTGTGAGCTCCCTTCACCACCATGGGGGCTGTGCTGTGATCTGGTCACACCAAAGCAAATTCCTGTTGGATTCCATTTGGGGCTGCTTGCAGGGAATATTTGTGTATCAAATTCCCAGGACCTTGTTTTGGTCCTTATGAAACTTCATCCAGTGAAAATTCTGAACGCAGGGAACTGTAATCCCTGATGTGGAGGTGGGTATGTGCAAGCGAAAATGAGAATTGTCTGTTCCAAGTTTTCCAGGCTGGTAGAGGTCCCTGAGGCCACGCTGAGGGCAGGACAAGCCCTGGAGCCACTGGAAGCTGTTAGTGATGCACAGAACATGCACTACAGTTTAGCTGGGGGGCTCCACCCCGAGAGCAGCCCCACACATGCTCTGTAAGCAGTTAGTAAGGCTACTCAAGGCTTACAACCAAAGCTGGTTTCCTCTAGGGATGCACTACTTCAGCCAGTTCTGATCCAAGCATCGGCCCTCCTTCATTATTCCATTTGTTGTGTTCCATGAGCTCCTCTCCTCACTGTGGATCCCATAAGGTGGCTGTGCCCACCCCACACACACATCACTGTCTCACACCTCTCTTGTCATGCCCTGTGAGGGCCCAGGCCCCCCTGCAGCCCCACAGCCGCCCCAGCTGCCCTGGGAAGCAGCTCTCACTGGGAAAGGCTTGGCCAGCCCAGGATGGTGCTGAGGATCACTCCAGCACACTGCTTGGATCCATGGTGTTCCTACAGCACCATGACATTCCTGCTGCTCCTCCCAAGGAGTCCTTGCAGAGGTTTCCTTGCTACACACTGGAGTAAGCTGCTAGCAGCACGTTAAAGGCTGCTTCTCAGCATGGATTTGAAAATCCTCAGCCTCACACTGCCCCTTTCCCCAGCTGTGCACAAGGGAAGGTGTGCAGGAGAAACTCAGAGACAAAAGTTACTACTAGTTGTATGCACCAAACACAAATTATTGATTAATTATTGCTACCATCAAACCTGATAATAAGCCCTATTTTTATAAAATCTAATCAGTGGCTACAATGAGATACAGGTTCCAGAGCATTCCTTAACTACAGATTCAGCTACACAGCAGAGTAAGAGCCCTCCCCCCATCTCTGAAGCCTGGACACATTTCAGTTTTGAAGCACCTCTGCAGCCCCAATCCCTTGATGTGCAATGATTCCTTAGTTGTAGTGCAAAGTTCCCTCACGGCCCCTGCCCAGTGTCCAGCCCTGAGGCCGTGGGGAGGAGGGAATCCCGGCAGGGGTGAGGGTGCTGCCAGCTCTGCCCTGTGCTGCCCCACGCTCCCTGGGGCGGATGGACAGCGTTTCTCAGGAAAGAGGAGATGGGAGCGCTCTGTCCCTCATGCAACAAAGCTCTAAACCCCCTCCCACCCCACGGTCTGAGAACAGCCCCGGGCCTTGCACCCTGCGGGCTTCACATCCAGAGAGGGCAGAGAGGACAGAAGCAGGAGGTGGAGCGGGGCAGAGCGGGCTGCTGGTCCTTCCTGGCTCCTCCGGCAGGGCGGCTCCCGCGGCCGCGCTCCGTCACAGGCGGCGCTGGGCGCACTTACCGTCGGGAACCTCGTCCGGCCGCTTCCGCTTCTCGTAGATGACGATGATCACCACCAGGATGACGATCTCAGCCAGGATGCCCAGGAAGGGCCACAGCGGGGCCAGGTGGCTGCGCACGCGCAGGATGGTGGTGACGGACACCGAGCCCACCTGGTTGGTGGCGTTGCACTGGTACTCGCCGGGGTCCTCGTTGATCTGCAGGTTTGTGATGCTCAGCTCGGTGTAGTTCTCTTTGTTGGAAATGAAGAAGCGGCCCGAGGAGTTGTTGATGTCCTGGCAAAGGGACGGGGCGGGAAACAGCAGCAGCGTTAAGTTCTGGGCCTTTGTGGAAATCTCAGGGAGGAGCCCAGGGCTGGAGTTTGTCTCTCCAAACAGCACCACGAAGGGAACCCTGCACTCAGGAGCCTGATCACTGCCAGCACTCTGCCACTCCCTAAAACCTTCAGCAGGGAACACTCATCCCATCCCGGTATTTCCTTCACATTTTGGTTCCATCCATCCAATTCTGCCTCCCTGACAGGTCATGCAGCAACAGAAAACAGCTGGGTAGAAATTCCCAGCTCCTCTGTGGTATTCCCACTGCAGCTCACATTTTCCTGCTCATTACATCACTGGCTACACAGAATGAACAGATCACCCAAGTTCTAACAGGGATCACTGCCACCTCCTCATATTAAGTCTTGTGAGCTCAACCAGTAAAACTTGGAGGAATTTTTAACCCAATGTGGTTTTAAATCATGTTTCGTAACTCAGATCTTGAAGTTCATAGCAAATTCCAGAAAATGGCTTTCAGGGTAAGCTCTTAACTTTGCCCAGCAATGCAGTGAGCAACTTTTTTCACATTCTAATAATATAAATATCAGTTTTATATTCTGCCATCCATCCTCACTGCTGCCAAAAACATCCACCTTCACACTTTGGAGGGACTGCACTTTGAGAAGTTACAAAGCACCTTCAACAGCCCATCCCTAACCCCAGGATCCCTCTCTGGAGGTCTGGGCAGGTGGAGACACCCTGTCCCCCCTTCCTTACCTCAAACACCCCGTTGACCTTCTTGCGCCAGACCCACTCGGGGTGGGGGAAGCCCACGGACTTGCAGTACATCAGGGCCTCCTGCCCCTCGTTCTTGTTCTCACTCCTCTTGTGCCCAGTGATGTCAGGAGTGGCTACGAGACAACAGAGCAGCTGGTAAGGACAAACAGCCTGCTTTCATTCACCTGGACACAAAATCTCTGTGCTCCTCTGTGTGTTTGTGTCCCTGGAGCAACCCTAAACCGTTTGTGTCCCTGGAGCAGCCCTAAACCCTGTTTGTGTCCATCCCTGGGGAAGCCCTAAACCCTGTCTGTGTCCCTGGAGCAGCCCATAACCCTGTGCTCCTGTCTGTGTGTCCATCCCTGGAGCAGCCCATAACCCTGTGCTCCTGTCTGTGTGTCCATCCCTGGAGCAGCCCATAACCCTGTGCTCCTGTCTGTGTGTCCATCCCTGGAGCAGCCCATAACCCTGTGCTCCTGTCTGTGTGTCCATCCCTGGAGCAGCCCATAACCCTGTGCTCCTGTCTGTGTGTCCATCCCTGGAGCAGCCCATAACCCTGTGCTCCTGTCTGTGTGTCCATCCCTGGAGCAGCCCATAACCCTGTGCTCCTGTCTGTGTGTCCATCCCTGGAGCAGCCCATAACCCTGTGCTCCTGTCTGTGTGTCCATCCCTGGAGCAGCCCATAACCCTGTGCTCCTGTCTGTGTGTCCATCCCTGGAGCAGCCCATAACCCTGTGCTCCTGTCTGTGTGTCCATCCCTGGAGCAGCCCATAACCCTGTGCTCCTGTCTGTGTGTCCATCCCTGGAGCAGCCCATAACCCTGTGCTCCTGTCTGTGTGTCCATCCCTGGAGCAGCCCATAACCCTGTGCTCCTGTCTGTGTGTCCATCCCTGGAGCAGCCCATAACCCTGTGCTCCTGTCTGTGTGTCCATCCCTGGAGCAGCCCATAACCCTGTGCTCCTGTCTGTGTGTCCATCCCTGGAGCAGCCCATAACCCTGTGCTCCTGTCTGTGTGTCCATCCCTGGAGCAGCCCATAACCCTGTGCTCCTGTCTGTGTGTCCATCCCTGGAGCAGCCCATAACCCTCCTTGTTCAGCCCTAAGCCCACCCCGAGCTCAGGCTGGCTCAGGGCAGTGCCTGGGCTGACCCCTGGCCCAGCAGATGGCCCCAGGCTGCCGGGCCCACCTTTAAAGCTGCAGCTCCTAATTACAGCACACGTGGCTGGCTGTGTGAGGGCAGCTCTGAGCTGTTAATCCATCAAAGGCCAGCCCTGCTGCTCCAGGAAACGGGAATTTCCTACAGGAGACTTCCCTGCACACAGAGCCAGCAATTCCAGCTGCAAGCTGAGATAATGAAGGGAATTTCACAGCTCTGCTCGAAGGGAACAAAACCTCTCTGTGCCACCAGACAGCAGCTGAGCCTGCTCCTCCCAAAATTACAGCACAAATCTTTGGGAAAGTGTCTGCCAAGTGGATGTGGTTCGTACTGTCCTGTGTCAAAGGGGTTTTGCTGCAGGAAGCATCAGCCCATGCCTCAGATTCTTTCTGGACAGTGATGATATTATCAAAGTGAGATTCTGAACCACAGGAAATCCATGGCTGCAGGAAAACCTGGGCTTCAGCTCCTGCTGCTGTGTGTTCACCTGCAAAGGCACAGCAGGAGAGGCCCGAGGCATCCTCCAAGTGTCCATGGAAATTCCAACAGCTTTTCCAACACAGCCCTGGGCTTTGCAGGAGCCCTGAGCAAAGGATGAGGTTCATTAATTCCAAGGTGATGCCAAGCACAGCTGTGATAGGTAAGAACAGGCCAGGAACAAACCCAAGGGGCTGATTTAAGAAAACTGACACCCAAAATGCACCTTTCCAGATCAGCCATAAAAATACTGTGAGAGACAGAAAACCTGACCTGAATGAAGGATTCAGATCATTCAAACAATCCCCTGCTCTGGTACAAAAAGGAGCTGCCAGAAGCTGAAGGAAGCTGGGGAGAATATTCCTCACCTGCCAGTGATCCCACACTCCCTGTGCCTGCAAGAGGCAGGAGCACCTGGAGCAAATGGAGCTACAAGAAATCGAGCAGTTCTGGGGCTGGGTGTGCTAAGGAAAAAGGGAAGGGAAGGGAAGGGGAGGGAAGGGGAGGGAAGGGGAGGGAAGGGGAGGGAAGGGGAGGGAAGGGGAGGGAAGGGGAGGGAAGGGGAGGGAAGGGGAGGGAAGGGGAGGGAAGGGGAGGGAAGGGGAGGGAAGGGGAGGGAAGGGACTTTCTGGGACAGCTTCAGTCCTGCTCCAGGGTGGCACAGTGACATTGCTGGAAGGAGAGGCCAGCTCCCAGGGGTGATCCCAGCAGAGCAGCAGTGCCCAGAATGCCTCTGCTCCTCCTGGCCCTGCTGGGACAGGGCTATTCCTGGAGCTCCCCAGGAGCTCTGAGCAGTGCTGCTGCTCCAGGGCTCGCTGCTGCCACCCAGACACAAACCCAGCTTTTTCTGTCCCAGGCAGTGCAGGAAACCATGTCCTGCTGGCCCCACATCCCTGCAGTCCCTGCTTCAGAACGATTTTCCCGGGAAGCTTTTCAGGCCAGGATTGCTCCAGTGCCAGCCCAAGGCCAGGGTGAGGCAGATTTTGTTGGGAAGGGTTTGGATTTCAGCTCTCAGGCAGCAGAGCCCCCTCTCTGCTCAGATCTGCTCCATCACTGGCACCAGGAGAATGCCCCTGGCAGAGGGAGATTTGAATTCCTGAAGGTGGGGCTGGAAACATCTCATGAAGAGCAAAAGGAAGCAGGGCTAATTTAAATTAAATACTACTACAAAAAAAAAAAAAAAAAAAAAAAGGCAAAATAAATAGACATTCAGGCACGATGGACACGAGAGGAATTTTAAGCAGCATCATTTTGATAGTTTAACCAAAATACAGGGGATTTGTGGCAGGATGACCATGGGACTGCCAACAGGCACAAAACTCAGTGTGCAGCAGCTTTCTGAAGGTTTGGGGTCACACAGCCAGGAAAATTCATCTCCTCATGCACAGGAGGCATTCAGCCCTCCCAAGCTCTTCCCTGTCACTACTGAAAAGGAGAGGGAAATTTAAATGTGTAACACCTCCAAACCATGGCCCAGTTACCTTCAAGTTTCCCATTAAGAGATGAAATTAAAGCAAGGGCAAAGCACCTAAAAATATTCCTGTCCTGAAAACTAGGATGTCTGAGGGGTGACCTGAACAGGGGCTCTGGAAGGTTTCTTTTTCTGGTTATGGTTCCAATCCCTGCCTCCCTCTGCAGCCTGAGGATCCCGAGGGCACCGGGAGAAGGGGGAATGTGAGAGGATTTTCGTGGATCACTCCAAGACACAGCTGGGCTCAAAGAGTGTCCAGGTTAATTCATTTCTGGTAGAAAGGAGCAGAGGTTTCCTGACACAGCCAGGAATCAATGAATCAAGGCTCTTCCCCAGGAATAACTGGGGAGGATGAACAGGAAAAGTGCTAAGGGAGCTGGAAGAATCCCTTGATGAGGCAAGGGCAGAAAGGCCTCCCAGGAAGGGCAATTTAAAAGGTTTCATTCCAGCACCTGTTTCCTCTCCCTCTTCTCCCAAGCTCCCATTAAGAGCAGGAGCACTGCAGAGTTCTCCAGGGCAGCATTTCAGTCTTGGGGTTTCTTTTCACCCTCAGGCCTCCAGCACTGCAGCAATCAAAAATCCCCTTCTGGGGGAGGAGGGGGTACCCTGACCAGGCCTGAAGCTCCAGCACCACCAAAAGCACCCTCAGGCACCCTGGAAAAGGGGACACCAGATCCCTGCTCCAAGGGCCCTTCGCCCTAAACCAGCATTTTGTCAGCCTCTGCTGTCAGCCCCGACACAGAGCTCAGGGAGCTGAGCAGGAACAAGGCTCCCCCACAACTTCAGCAACAGCTGAGGGAATTCCATTTCCTTGGGATGGATTCCCAGGAAAGGCATCAGGCACTGCCATTAAACCCTGGGACTCCCAACTGCTCTGACACCTCTGCCCTCAGGATTCTTCTGCAATCCCAGAATGGTTTGGGTGAAGGGACCTAAAGCCCATCCAGTGCCACCCCTGCCACAGGCAGGGACACCTCCCACTGTCCCACGGTGCTCCAGGGCCTGTTCCAGGGACATCTCATCGCTTTTATGCTCTTCCACTTTTTTCCTTGACAAAATCTACCCCTTTGCAATAAGCTTTCCATTTTCAAGTGAAAATCCGCGACCAAATCGATGTGTTTCTGATGTCATGTCCTGCAAGCATCAGTGTAAGGCAGATGTAAAGTCTGATGATTGGTGTTTGGCACCAGAGTGTCACAGGATCCCGGAATGGTTTGGGTGGAAGGATCCTTAAAGCCCATCCAGTGCCACCCCCTGCCATGGCAGGGACACCTCCCACTGTCCCAGGGTGCTCCAGGGCCCGTTCCAGGGACACTGGAGGGACACTGGAGGGACAGCAGCACCAAGGGAGGTGGCCCTGCCTGCCCTGGGCTGTCTCTGCCACAGGCTCTGGGGAAGCCGTTCACGAGCTGTCAGAAAATCCCTATTTCTGGAGCACGAGGCACTCTGGCACTCAGCACCCTCCTTTCCCTGTGCATCAGCAGTGAGAGCTGCACCACAATTGCAATCAGCAATTAAATCTGTGTGTAATTGCTTGAGCACCAACACCACCCGTGCAGGTAAACATGAAATTACAGATGTGCATGGGCAGATGGTGTCACTGTCCCTCACATCTGCTTTGAGTGCAATCCCAATTTACTATCCCAGTTTGCCAGGAACAGCATCTGAGGAGTATTTAGGGATAGCGAGTAGGATTAGCTCTCCTCGCACTCCAGTCACAGATTTTGGCTTTTCTTCCCCTGGAATGAGCTCCCACCTCCCTGCCCAGCTCTGCCTGGCAGAGCAGCAGCCAAGCCCCGAGGCAAACACTCCCAAAGGGCCTTGCACAGCCCAGCAGAGCTGGCAGAGGGCTTGCTCCACTCCCAAAGTTACATTTCCCCTCTCTAGGAGTGGTTTGTCACCTAAAGCAGCCCAGAGCAGGCAGCAGGAACTTTACATTTTAATTAGGATGACCATCAGGGGATTGAGCAATTAGAGCAGAAGGGCAGAAAGGAAGAAAAAATCCCCAAGAAAAGAAAAAGAAGGAAAATTAACCCCCTCCACCTGTGTACCCTGAACACCCAGCCAAGCTCTTCAGAGGCACAGGGTGGTGAAATTCCAGACAGATGGATCCTCCCACCCTGATCCCAGGGCCTGCCCATGCACCACAAATTCCCCAGCTCAGCCTTCCCTGCAGCCCCGTGCTCCCCATCACTGGGAATTCACCAACCTGACAGCAGCACTGCTCTGTGCTTCACCCTCAGCTACACTCGTGGCAAACCTTGCCCAGTCTGCAGCTTTCATTCCTAATTTCAGGCTCCTGGAGATGCCAGGAGGTGCCCAAGGCACAAAGGGGTTTCAGTGTCCACAAATGCCCTGCCTGTGTTCCCATCTCGCTTTCCCTGAATGTGTGATGCCTTCAGTTTTATCTTTCATGATTTTCATGTTCTGTGCTGCCCAGGGGTGCAGCTCTGAGCTCACAGTCAGGCTCACTCAGCTCTGCACACAGCACAGACACAAAACAAATCCTTTTCCTGCTGCACACCAAGGACAACTTTCAGCCCCAAAGCACAACCAAGGGTGGCTGAAGGGAGGAACAAGAAGGATGGGACTGCACAACCTGGAGCTGGAATTGGACAATTAAACCCCAATATGAAAATGGACCAAAACTTTATAAAAGTGAGAGACCTCGTGACTGTGGGTCCATTTTGTGACCATTTTGGGTCCATCTTGTGACCATTTTGGGTCCCCCTTGGGTGCAGCCCTAGCCAGTCTCTTGTCCTGCCCAAGGTGTACCCTTAAAGGCCCTTCAATAAATCTCTACTTTATTCTCCAGCTCTGTCCAGCCTCTGTTCCAGGTCAGCTTTCCCAAGGCATCAGGTGTGCCAGGCTCTCCCTTGGAATCACAGTCATTATCTCAGATAATAAATCATTATTGATGATGATTAACCCAGGCCTGGCTCTGAGTGATATGGGGCCCTCTCCTCCTCCGTGGGGCTGCCCAGGAGCTGCTGCAGCCCCAGGGAAGGGGACAAGGGGACAGGCAGGGTGGCAGCAGTACCTCTGACTTCGATGGTGGCGTTGGCGACGGGCGAGCCGGAGAACACGAACACGCACAGGTACTCCCCCGACTCCTCTGCTCGGGCCTTCAGGATCCTGCAGCACAGGCACACCGCACCCCAATTAACACCTGCTAATTGCATGTTGCCCCAGCACACACAATGAGGCACAGCTTCCTTTTTATTAGTTGTTTTTTAATCGAGCAAAAAGCACACAAACTCTGCAATAAAATCGTTCAGTTACAGGTGGAAACTGCTCAGACATGTGGAAAAAGCTGCTCACTTCAGACTGGGTGCTGGCACCATTTACTCATCCAAGTCTCAAGTTATAACCTCAGATAAACACCTTTCCAAAGGCAGGACAGTGCAGTAAGCACTCTTTGACCACTGCTGGCTTTAATGCTCAGAAGTGAGGAAAGGAAGGACAAGGTGGAGCTGTTTGACTCTGCCCAGGCTGTGCCCGGGCTGACACTGGGCTCTGGTTACCATCAATCATTCAGGAGCTGCAAACTGACACAGCCCGAGGTTTTACAGGAGCTCCCTCCAGCCAGGAGCAGCATGAAGGGTCAGGAGAGGCTCATTCCAGTGTTGGAAGAGGCAGGATTTTTAAGGGAAGCATTTAACCTCTAAATTCTGGAGCTTTATGAATGATGAAAGTACCCGGCTCTGAGCTCCCAAAGCTCTGAGCTTTGTTTTGCAGCAAAACAAAGTGAGTGAAAAAAGAAGAACCCGGGAGTGAAGGGAAATAAACAGAATACAAGAGATGAACCAATATAAAATATAAATAAATGGGGGAGGTAAATAGCCTCTGTTAACCACAGCTATGCTGATGCTGCTTGCCTGGGTCCTCACTGAGAAAATTTTGAATTCCCGGATTTAAAACGTAGCCAAAGCACAGCTAAGGAGCAGATCCAAAGCAAAACCAAACAGCAGAGAGAGCCTGAACCCCAGCATCAGCAAAGGAGTGGTTGGGAATTCAGGATCTACTTAAAAACCAGAAATGTGGGATTCTTCCAGCTGTCCCTGGGATTGCTGGGAGCTCCTCCATTCCCTAGGGACAAGGAATTGAGGTCTCCCACTTCTCTCCTTCCTTCCCCAGCAGTTAAAACTGAAGCCAAGCCTAATTCTTCCTTTACAGAGGGATTAGGAAGGGAAAATGCAGCCCAGTTTGGAGGAGATGCCAGAGCAGTCAGCCTCAGCCCAGCCTGGGTAATGAAGTGCAGCTCCAGGGAGCCTGAGCACCAAGCACCCCCAGCCAGCGAATGAAGGAGGCTGAGCCCCCACAGCTCCGTGCTGAACACTGCACTGAGCAAGGGACAGCAGGGAACTGTGGGAGGAAATGAGACACAGCTTTGAAAGGCAAAGTGAACCAGGTCATTCAAACTGAGCTAAAGGGGAAAATGAAAGGAAAAACTTGGACAAATCACGTCCAGGATGCAGTGGGGAAATGGGTTTGTAGAGAGTTCTCAAAGCCTGACAGAAGGCTCACATAGTCTTGCGTATCTGTGTGCAAACTGGGAGAAAATGCTGTCTTACAAAGGCCATGGAATAGGACAGACATTGTTGAGAGAGAAATGGAACTGCAAACAAGATTCAAATGATGGCCTTGCAAATAGACTGGATACTTTGGAGAAATAGAACTATGAAAGGTGCATTGTAGTAGGACCCATGAGGGGTGATTTTAGATGATTGGCTTTAAGGCATTAACAGCACTGTGTGACAAAGGCTGACAGGCCAAGAAACGCTTATAAGGGATTGGAATTAGGAAATAGTTTGGCTTCTAATTGCAATGGTGTGAATTGTAACATCCGTATTGTCTTACCTTTCACATGAGTCTGAAAATGGAATAAAAGTTCTTAAAACACCTCTCAGTTGCCCCATCTCTGGGTCAGAAAAGGGGATAGATAATCCAACACAAGGGGATTTATTGGGGCCTGGTATTTCTGGGTCTGAGAGATTTTAGCCTGCTAGCAGCTGCTAACTTTTCCCAAGGAAAAATTTCCCAAGAAAGCTTCTTCTCAAAACAATTTTGGCAAACAACTCTCCTTTCTCAAAACAATCCTTCCCCAGGTGGTGGTTTGGGGTTTCTCTGGTTTAACCAACGGGATTAGAGAGGTGTTATTCCTATTCATCAATCCTGTTAAGTCTGTATGGGAACACCTTATAAAAGGTAGTGAGAATTAGACAATAAAGCCTTCTGTTTTCTGTGCTCTTTGCCTTCTGAAATACTTGGAGTCTTTCCTCTTTCTTCCGTGTCCTACAGCAACAGCTTATGAATCTGCACCAAGGGGGTGCTTTTACGGAAGGAACCTTTGTTACTAAGGTGTGACCATCTACCTCTTTCACTTTGTTCTGTCTCCTAACAGTCTTTATCAGCTCCCCCGAAGGCAGTGAGCTGTGCTTGCCCCTGGCTCACCTGTACTCGGTGGTGTTGGAGGCTTTCCTGGTGCCCGGGATCTCCTCGCCGTTCTTCACCCAGTAGCTGGCGGCCAGCGGGCTGGGGCTGCTGGTCAGGTTGCACTGCAGCGTCACGGCCACGCCGGCCACGTGCAGCACCACGTCCTCGCTGGCGTTGATCCTGGGCTCTGCAACACAGGGACAGCGCTCAGCAGCCACGCCCCTGGGGACAGGGACACTACTCTAAACGGGGAGCGGCAGGGGAGGGCACCACACGGGGGATGGCACTGCGGGACACAGCCAGGGGGCACGACCAAACTGCTGGGCACTCCTCCTCGGGTCGGCGTGCTGCCTGCAGGGACAGAAGGGTTTCATTGTTGAACTGTTTAATGGTTTCATGGTTTATTGGGGAATCCTCAGCACCACAGCCAGCCACTCCTGACACGCTCCATGTTTCCCACAAAACGGGCAAAAAAAGCCCACACGAGGCCTCGGTCACTCCTGCAGAAGCTTCTTGCTGGCTGCCGCTCCATTCTTCTCCTCAAGGTTTCAAACAAACTCTTTTTTTAGATGAACAGCACAAAAATTGAGGCTTCTTGGGAATATTCCCAGGAATATTCCCGGGAATATTCTGGATCTGGCCCTGCCCTAAGTGCACCCAGGAGATTCCAAAGGCACGAGCTTTCCCTGGTGCATGGGGCTGGGGAAGGCTGAGGGAGAGCAGCGCTCAGAACCTGACAGTGGAATGTAAAGGATGCACAGCGGGGTCAAATCAGAGCTGCCACTGGTTTGTGTCTGAAGTTACCCTGAGCACAAACATCTATAAAGAACAAAAACAGCCTCAGTGCTTGAGCTGAGCCCGGGAGTTCTGCACTTTGCTGCCTGCTTTGGGGCTGTTCCACTCCACAGCCTCACCTGGCAACACCAAACTCGCATCTTTTAGGGCAAAGCCTTTCAGAAGTGCTAAAATCAGCGAGGGCACTGTGCTGAGAGCCACGCTGGCCCCAGCTCCTGCAGGTGCTGCTGCTCTCCAGCACACACAGCTCTCAGCACAGCCTCAGAAGCTGCTCTCCAAACCTGCCAAAAAGCCCTTTCTGCTGCAGGGGCCGTGCCTCACATCGGGGCTGGAGTATTCTGTGAAAAACCGACTCACACAGGATGGCAGAGTGCAAAAACGTCACAATTCCTGCTGTTAGTCCTCAAAAAGTCCATTTTCAGTGTCAGCTTGGGCTGCGGGCCACCCCAGAGCCTGTGTGTGTCAATGCTGCTGTGTGCCCTGCCTGGGATGAATTCCTGACTCCGGGGCAGGGAATTCCAGCTGCTCCTTCCTCCCTCCCCTCTGGGTGCACCCAACATTTCCCTGATTTCTGCAAGTCATCCAAGGAGCTTCAGTTCTGGAAACTCTGCTGTGCCTGTGCTAACAGTTTGGGATATAAACTTAAGATCCAGGGAGGCTCTGGAATGCAGGTTATGAAACACAGCCAGAAAATTGTGTCAGAACCATCCCAGCTTTCCACAGGGGGAAAAGCACATCCTTAGGTTACTGCCCAGGGAGAAAAAAATATCCATCCCCTGATAACCTGGAGCATTCCAGTCCTGGGTATCCTTTTTGAAAATCCTCCTTCGCCCAGCACTTTAAATCATTCTTTAACTGCAGAAACACTGCAGTTGCTGTTTGTATTATCACATTTTTCACTCTCTTTCTGCCTCGTTTCTCCCACACCAGGCATTTTATCTTTTCAAGGATTATTTGGGCCCAAAATTGTTGTATTATTTCCATATCATGCACCATTCCTGGCCTGCCCCGTGTGTTTTTCCACCCTTAAAGAGCTCCTCTGCATTCCCACAAAAACACTGACAGAGCTCTGGGAATATTTTTGGAGTGTGTCTGAAATAGTAACTCACTGGTTGACCTGCAACCTTTTCAGTTTTAGTTTAGCAAAACTGAAGGCAGCTGCAAGTCTCATTTCCAGCTTCACCTGCATTTATGATGCTTTGATTTGGTTATTAAAAAAGCAAATTGATGGATCAGCCTCCTCATTTAACTCCAGGAGACAAACTGCAATTGGAATACTGGGACAGCAGCAGCCAAAGGAGGATGCTCACCTAGAAAATCACTTTTTACACATCACTTGAAGTGCCCATTTTATGTAATTTCAGCTTTTACAGTTAAAACCCAAGCAAAGCAACTGAAAAAAAAACCCAGTAAGTGAAATTCTGGTTACAAATCCGGAAGGAGGTGGGAGGCAGATGGTGGTTCCTGGGTGCCAGATTTTCCAGAGTTGATCTCTGCAGAGGCCAGGATGGAGCCAGTGCTCTGTGGGACTTTGGTGGCACGGCAGGGCAGCAGCCACCACCACCAGCTGGAAATTCCCACTCCACCGAGCCACACAATTCCCATTTCCAAGGCAAACTGTGCCCAGGCACGTCATGGAACAGCTGAGGCCATGGGGGCACGCTCAGGGAAGAGTCTCCACTTGCAGGGACACCTTGGGAACCTCATCCCCTCCGCCTCCAGCAGGGCCAGGCGGGCGCTGATGCTCTCCCGGGCAGGCAGGAGCAGCTGGGCTGTCCCAGCACACACGGGAAAGGCATCCAGGGTTTGATCCAGCCCTCCCCGGCACGGCAGAGCCCCAGGGCAGCACAAGGCACTCGGCAGGAGCTCGGCAGGCAGCTCCGCTCAGCAGCAGCAGCAGCAGCGCGAGTGTAACAAACAAAGAAAGGGCGTTAAAGGAGGGGAGGAGGGGCTGAACTTCAGTGCCCGGAGCAGCCCAGGGCAGGGCCCTGAGGGAGAGAAAGCCCCTTTCCACAGGGACACTGTTCCCAGCAGCTGGCCCCAAAGGCTGGCCCTGCACACCAGCAGGGTCCTGTCCCCTGCAGGGCTGGCACGAAGCCCCCCCCGGCAGACACAGCCCCGGCTTTGTCCCAGGGCAGGGGCACTCCCAGGATGGCAGAGCTGCTGCTGGAGGCCATGCAAGCATTCCAGCCCTTCGGGAGCCCAAAGGACACCAGGCTGAGCAGCTCCAGGCGCAGTCACTCCACACCAGCGGGGTCACCAACCACCTCTGCACGTGCTGCTCCAAATTCCAGGGGGAAGGTCTCTGATCCAGCAGTGCCCACGGCAGCACCAGCCTTTGGGGACAGCCTGGGGGGCCTTTTCTCAAGGTACCCAAATTAATAATCAAGATACAAATACAGAGTTGGTATTTTGTACCCAGGAGGGCATTAAAAGGTAATTTGTGCAGGGAGCACAGGAGCAAGGCCACACTTTTACTCTGCTCTTCTGTCAGCTGAGGACACGGAGAAACCACCCAGAACAAGTTCTCCTGCACCTGCACACTGCAGATTTAATTCCCTCTACCTGTGACTCAGCAGTCACTTCCTCAGGCAAATGCAAGTTTTACATCTGGCCCAAAATTCTTCTCTACTGAATGTGACCGTATGAACTCCCAAATCCACCCGGGGTGAAAAGCAAAGTGAAGGCAGGAAAGCCTCGTCAGAACCGAGAACAAAAAGCAATTCTGGGCCAAGCACAGCCTCTGCTCTCAGGCTTTGCTGCTCCTGCATGGAGTCACTGAGCTCAGGTTTGGGTTCAGCACTGGGGGGATGTTCCCCTGTTCCCCCCTCCTCCCACAGGCTGGATTGGCAATGGCTGCATCTCCTCAGTGCTGCTGCATCAGAGAACTCCTTAAGAACATGCTGCTGGACAGGAAGGAAAAGAAACACCAGGACTTCATGGAAAAATCCAAACACCAAAGGTCACGTGGAACTGAAAGGGAAGGGTTTATCCAGAAGCAGATATGTAACCAAAACCAGGTGAGGAGGCATTCCCAGAAATTCCAAGAGAATGGAAGAAATCAAAACAAAACGGTTAGAGTTGGGAAGAACGTGGAAATCAAAGAGCAAGGCACTGGTGGAGAAGCCAGGGAGGCTGGAAACCTCCAACAGAACTAAAGGGAGGAGGGAGCACACACAGATCCAACAGCGGGCTGGTTTCACAGGGAAGCTCTAACACACATCCCGAGGCTTTCCCACGTGCTTCGGTCCTAAGGAGAGGAGACACGGGTGGCACACGGGGTCAGCACTACGGGCGACAGGACAGCACAACGGGGTGGCACAGGGTGGGGACACGGGGGCGGGGTCACCAGACTGCCTCTAGACACTACAGTGCCACTACCGGGGGTGGGGCCGGACTCACTCTGCAGGACGCTTATAGTAGCCTGGGCTCGAATCCACGTAATGGAGGGGTTCTGCCTCAGGTCATTCCTCCTGGGATCGTTGCTGGCCCTGCACTCGTACGTGCCAGAGTCTTCCAAGGTAAGGCGGGTTACTCTCAGCACACTCACCCCATTGGCCCCGTAGGCAGTGTTAATGGTGACACGGCGCTTCCGAGCGCCGTCCCACAGCTGTTTGAAAGCCTCAGCCCGGTTCACTTCGGCATACCACCACTGGATCTCTGGAGTGGGGTTCCCAACCACATCACAGTACAGTTCAAAGGCGTCCCCCGTGAGCTTAGTCTCTGACATGGGCGACTTGACAAACCCGGCTGCAGGGAGGGGCAGCAGAAACGCAGTGACAGAGCGGAGAAAACAACAGAGCTCACACACAGCAAAGCAGCGGGGCAGAAAACACTGTTAGAGACATGGCATCGGCAGGGACACGGTGACATGGCCTGGGGACACCCATGGCATCGGCAGGGACATGGTGACACGGCCTGGGGACACCCATGGCATCGGCAGGGACACGGTGACATAGCATGGGGACGCCCATGACATCGGCAGGGACACAGTCTGGGGACACCCACAGCATCGGCAGGGACACCGTGACATAGCATGGGGACACCCATGGCATCGGCAGGGACATGGTGACACAGCATGGGGACATCCATGGCATGGGCAGTGACATGGCTTGGGGACACCCAGGGCATTGGCAGGGACACGGCTTGGGGACACCCACAGCACTGGCAGTGACAAAGCCTGGGGACACCCATGGCACTGGCAATGGCACACCCTGGGGACACCCATGGCAGTGACAAAGCCCGGGGACACCCACGGCACTGGCAGTGACACAGCCTGGGGACACTCACAGCAGTGGCAATGGCACGCCTTGGGGACACCCATAACACAAAGAACAGGGGTGCAGGGCTGGGGCTGCAGGGCAGGGAATCCCCAATATTCCTGCTGCTCCCTCCCCTGGCAGCTGTACCCCCTCACCCAGGGAATTCCAGGCCTTTCCCAGCCCTGGGAAGCTCGGGATGTGCCAGGGTTAAGTGCCCCTGCTCACCCATCTGCTCTCTGAGGAGGATCCTTTACTGACCCATCCACAGGGGCACAAGGGGTAAAATCCCAAACCTGTGCCAGCTGCCAGCTCTGCTCTGACCTCCTCTCCCATCTATTTAGGACTCCAAGGGCAGGGAATTCCCCAAGACACAAGTGACCTATTTTCCTGGAGGAGCTGATGACCCCAGCTCTGGGAAAGGGGGAACTGCAGTGGAATGAACCCTGAGGCCAAGGGGTTGTTTTGTGAGGACCCCACAGAGGAACCTCGGCAGTGTGGCCAGAGCTGCTGGGCTGACATCCGTGCTCAGGCCACAAAATCCTCATTATGGAGATCCTAAATCCCCCCATACTTACCCGCCTCAGAGCCCCGCTGGGAGCACACACGCACTAAACTGTCCTTCAATCCTATTTCCAAAGATATTTAGGAGAAGAGCAGTGCCCCAACACCAGGCCCTTCCCCCACGCCCCTCCTGAAACGGCAGGATTAGGACACAGCTGGCCAGACAGATTATGCAGCAAAACCCGTCCTGGTGCTGTGCTGGGGCAGCAGCAGCGTGGGGAGGGACAGTGAAAACTCCGAGTCTGTCACCCTTCTCCTTGGATTGTGCCACCCCTGTCCTCGAATTCGTGGCTTATTTTAGGATGAGAGACATATCAGTGAGGTTTACAAATGGAAATGTGGACTTGGAGCACTCATTAAACAGCATTTAATGCCCTGTCCCTCATTTGGCCACAGAAAACAAAGGGCTGCACAATGACATGGGAAGGTGGCACTGAAGGATCATCTGGGCAGGAAAACCCCCCAAGTGTCCCCCAAACACAGCAAGTGTCCCTTGCTGGCACAGTCCTGCTGGAAGAGCAGCCGGGGTGCAGCTGCAAGGAACGGCCACAGGAACATTCAAAAATTTAAAAAATTACCCTCAAATTCCTTCATTTATGAACTTATGGGATCAGGGACTCCAGAGCCCAGCAGCCTTGCAGGGGCAGGAAACAGCGGCTGGAATGGCCACAGCCCCCCGTGACCAATGGCCACAGCCCCCTAATGGCCACAGGCCCCAATGACCAATGGCCACAGCCCCCTAATGGCCACAGGCCCCAATGACCAATGGCCTCAACCCCCTAATGGCCACAGGCCCCAATGACCAATGGCCACAGCCCCCTATTGGCCACAAGCCCCTAATGGGCAATGACCACAACCTCAATGGCCACCACTGCCTTACCCCAGTGACCAATGACCACAACCCCAGTGACCAGCACTCCCTGACCCCAGTGACCAGCACTGCGTGACCCCAGTGACAGCACTCCCTGACCACAATGGCCAGCACTGCCTGACCCCCATGG
>VWYP01022030.1:37761-51718 GCA_013400435.1 Pycnonotus jocosus | reverse complement strand
CCTGACCCCAGTGACCAGCACTGCATGACCCCAGTGACAGCACTGCCTGACCCCAGTGACCAGCACTGCCTGACCCCAGTGACCAGCACTGCATGACCCCAGTGACAGCACTGCCTGACCCCAATGGCCAGCACTCCCTGACCCCAATGGCCAGCACTCCCTGACCCCAGTGACCAGCACTGCCTGACCCCAGTGACCAGGGATGGGATAACAAACAGCCTTCATACACAAATTAACAAATACTTAAATTACCAAGGGCAGCTCTGGGTTAGTATTTTGCATTTTTAGCCATTCACAAAGAGCAGCAGTGATCGAGGTGACGCTGCCACAGGGCCACTGCCCATGGTCACACCCAGCCAGGAGCTGGAATCTGCCAGCATCGAGAAGAAATGCCCAAAAAACACCAAAAAAAAGGGTAAAAAAGGTGAATTATCCCCAAGGCTGCAGGCCAGGGGAGCAGGGAAGGGCTGTGCTGATGCCTTCAGGCACTGTCAGTGAATTCCAAGGTTGTCCCAGCACTGAGAGGGTGACACTGGGCAGGTCCTGGTCCTGCAGGAGCTGCCAGAGCTCAGCCTTGCCTTTCCTGGGCTTGTCCCGCACAGCGTGCCTGGTTCAGCTCCTGCTGCAGAAACACCAACACAACACCCAAACACAGAGCCTGAGCCCGGGCCTGGATCAAGGGACTGTGCTCAGTGTAACCCCAGAGATTTGGGACTGAGATCTCTTTAAACCTAAAGATTTGGGACTGTGCTCGGTTTAACCCCAGAGATTTGGGACTGTGCTCAGTTTAACGCCGGAGATTTGGGACTGTGCTCTGCCTAACCCCAGAGATTTGGGACTTAGATGTCTTTAAACTCAAAGATTTGGGACTGTGCTCAGTTTAACCCCAAAGATTTTGAACTCTGCTTGGTTTAACCTCAAAGATTTGGAACTCACAGAGATCTCTTTAAACCTAAAGATTTCTGACTGTGTTCAGTTTAACCCCAAAGATCGGTGACTCTGCTCTGTTTAAACCTCAAGATTTGGGACTGCTCTCCTTGGTTTAACTCCAGATTTGGGACTGTGCTCTGCCTAACCCCAGAGATCTGGGACTGTGCTCTGTTTAAACCTAAAGATTTGGGACTCTGCTCAATTTAACCCAAAGATTTTGGACGGTGCTCTGCATAACTCCACAGATTTGGGACCGTGCTCTGCTTAACCCCAGACATTTGGGACTGTGCTCTTTTTAAACCCAAAGATTTGGGACTCTGCTCAGTTTAACCCCAAAGATTTGGGACTAATCTGAAATCCCTTCTGGAAGTGGTTGATTTATTCATTATTTGATCTCATCCCCCAGTTGTGTGGATGGAGATGAGGAGAGCCCTAAATGCCCTAAAACCAGGGCAATGTTTCAGTCTGCACACGGAATTCCACTGGAATTCCAGGGGCTCCTCACATTTCCAAACTCTGCACTAAAATTTGTGTTGGGGAAAGAAAATTAAATCCCCACTGAGAAAAAAAAACCAGGATTTTCAGAGCTCAGAAATTCTTGTAAAATCTGCCAGAGTAAGAACGCACAAGGCAGTGCCTGGCAATCGTCCTCGAACTGCAGAAATTATTGTGCCATTAATTAAAATATCCTTTTGGAACTCAAATTCCATCAAGGTGCAAATGAATTAAGGAGAACGGCCCTGGCGGAGCAAAGCAGGGAGAATTTTCATCTCCCCAATTTAAGTCTGGTGTAAAAAAGGGGTTTGAAAAATAAAAATGCTTTGCCTTAAAACCCAAGTTGAGGAAAGATGTTAAGCGAGGCTCAAAGACAGCAAAAACCAGATTTAACACACACAAGGAATGCACAAATTAGGAGCAAAATGAGGGGAAAACAAAGGATTTCCAAGGAAGTTTTCAAGCCCAACCAACACAAGTGTAACCAAGGAATCCCCAAAAACCTGATTTTAGTCTGGAGCCACGATAAATAAAGTGTAACTGCTGTGGGACTGAATGATTTCGAGCTTGGCTGTCGTTTCTGGAAAACCTCTGAGCTCATCACAAATTTGTATTTCACTGCTCTTGGGCTCTTAGGAGAGATCTGGAGCAGATCTTGTATTTATATTTTTATACATTTATATATTTATACATGTATATTTTTATACATTTATATATATATTTCACTGCATAATGTCTAAATTATGCAGCCTGATTTTTGAAATTCTTCAAATAAATAAATAACAATGCAGATGGAAAAGGCAAGGCCCTCCAAGAACTGCTCAGCTTGGCTGTGCCCTCACCTGAGCTGATTTTTTCCTTTATTACATTGACAATTTAATAGGAATATCCCAAAAAAATGCCAGGCAGGAGCTGCCCCCCCTCAGCTGGGCTGTGTTAATGAGGTGCCCTGGCTAATTAACACCTCCTCCTTCTCTTGATGAAGAGTTCTGAGGGTGGGGAAATCTCACTTTGTCAGAGCATTTGTGGCATTTTTACTCGGTTTGGGCTCAGGAAAGAGCCCCTGATGGATGTTTTGTTCCCTGCCAATGCTCACATCCCCCGAGCATCTCGGAAATGAGTTAAACGCACACCAAGTGGCAGCTGGAGGAGGTGAAACACCTCAATTCCAGGAAGGCACTGAAGCATCCTGCGTAGTCCCACCCATTTTCCACAGGCTTTCCCATTCAGCTATCAGCAGGAAGCGCCGAATTAGAAAACTGGCCTTAATCCCATTAATTTTTGCCAGTTCCAGAGCAGCTTCAAGCCAGGCCTGAGGCGCCCAGGTGAGGCTGGAGCAATCCCTGGATTTAATTCCTGCAGTCTCATCCTGCAGCTGAGGGAGAGAGGAGAACACAAGCCCCGGGAGAGCATCATCTAAAATGCATGAGCTGTGCCAGGGCTCATTCCACAGGCAGGGAAACCTGAGGATCGAGGCCACAGGCACCGGCATGAAACACTCCCGGCATCCAGCCCCTGAGAGAAATCCCTCATTTCCCTGCCCATCCCAAAGCCTGGCACGCAGGGGATTGATGGGAAAATTCAAATCCAGTTCGTGGCTCCGAAACTTGGAATACCCCGAGGGGAATGGTTTTGGTGAGGCCATCCTGGGAACGTGCCCAAGGGACAATTCCTGGCACAGATGGACACTGGGATCAGTTCTTGGGGGTAAACCAGGGAATTCAGGCTGGAAAAGATTCCTGAACAGGGACAAGATACAGGGATCAGTTCCATATATCAGGGAATTCAGGCTGGAAAAGATTCCTGAACAGGGACAAGATACAGGGATCAGTTCCATATATCAGGGAATTCAGGCTGGAAAAGATTCCTGAACAGGGACAAGATACAGGGATCAGTTCCATATATCAGGGAATTCAGGCTGGAAAGGATTCCTGAAGATCCTCTGGCCCCATAAACCCCTCAGATCAGCCTAAGACCCTCCCACAGCCCCCATGATGCTTTTATCCAAATTTCCCCCTAATTAAAAAAGGGATGTTTCCCTTCCCACTTTTGAAACCCAACTTTTTCTGGCCACTTTTAAGGTGCAAAAGCCGATCTGAGCAGCCGCAATTCCCTGAGGAAACACAATCCAAGCACAGCCCATGGGAACAGCCCTGGG
Source organism: Pycnonotus jocosus (assembly GCA_013400435.1). Lineage (NCBI taxonomy): Eukaryota > Metazoa > Chordata > Aves > Passeriformes > Pycnonotidae > Pycnonotus > Pycnonotus jocosus. The sequence continues at coordinate 48,135 of VWYP01022030.1, read as the reverse complement.
AGGAGAATGGAGCCATGCTCCAGGGGCAGGAATTCCCCCCAGATCCTCCTGCTGCCACCGCCTGAAGGGTGCAGCTGGAAACGGAGTCAAGGCTGGAATATCTCACAGGGAAGAATAACCAGGACGAGGTTTTAAACTGTGGCTCCATAACCTTCTGAGGAGCAGGAAGGGAGGGTTTTTTCCCTAGTTTCCAGCTGGGAAAAACAAAGCTCTGGCAGTTCCCTGGCTCCATAAAGCAGCAGAGCCCGAGGAGGGAGCTCTGAGAGAGCCCTGGGCCAGCTGGAATGTCACTGTGGGCACCTGCCTGTCCCCAGGGGAGCTCCGAGTCCCTGTCACAGCTCCTGCTCCAATTTCCAGCTCCTTCCCTCCCCAGCTCTGCTCTTGGAGCCCATCTGCTCCAAAATTCCAGGGCTCTGCGCCTTGGGAGTTTAAAGGGATGGAGTTTGTGGAAGTGGTTCTGTCTTTTTGGGACATCCTGAGCACAGAATCATTTTTATGTCATTGCAGACTTGATATCAAAAGATTCACTTCTACACGAATATATCAACTACATATCAAAACATATCCATTTCTACAGGAAGCATGGAAAAGCTCTTATTTCCTTAAAACACTTGGATCAGCACTCTGGAATAAATAATAGATGGAAAAAGATGGATAAAGATGGAGCAGAGCCAGCTCTGACCAAGCTGTGAACCCAGATCCACGGCAAGTCCAGTACCTCAAAAATCACTTTTTTTCCCCCATATTTCAATGTAAATATTAAGGAATATCAGTGCAGAAGTGCTGCGGGAGCTCTCACATTGTATTTCCTGGGTGGCACTTCCCTCATATTCCACAAAAAAGCCAAGTCTGGGGAACTTCCTGAGGCAATTCCACAATTTACATATCCCCCCTGAAATCATGGATGGCAAAGGCATTCCAGGGCAACTCCAGCTTGTTCCTCCTGGAATTACATCCCCTGTAATCCCATGGAAAATGCAGCTTTGTGCCGGCTGGAAGCTGGGCTGAATCCCTCCCAAGGAGATTTCCCTGCATGGGGAGTTTGTTCCTCCTCTCCCAGAGGTTTTTTCCAAGGATTAAACCCACCTCATGCTCAGCAAAAGCAGGAATTGTTCTCTGCTCTCCCCCATTCCTGGCAGGGAAAAATCCACCGAGCCAGCAGTCACTGCTTTAATCCCCTTTTTTTTAAAATATTAGCACTGCAGCTAAGGAATAGACAAGAAGCAGAAAGAGCCAGGACAGGAAGACTCCTGGAAAGTGCCAAAAAATCCATGTTAACAACTCCGAAGCCATTGATTCCCTGGAAAGCAGTGGGAAGGGATTCAGCTGCAGCACAGAAAGCAGAGCAGCAGCAGGCAGCAATTCCAATTTGTCTGCTCTCCTCGCAACTGAAGATCTCCAAACATTTCAAAGCGCTCTAAATTCCTGTCTCGAAGACACTGAGAGCCCCTCCAATGTTGGCAAGGAACCCCATCTCGTGTCAGATCAGCTCTCTAAAACCCTCAGCCTGGCTCTCTAATGGCGCAGTGCAAGGATTTTACACAACCAAAGGTTTTCAGCGCTCCCCAGCTCTGCCCTGACCTTTCCTGATCCAACAAATGCGTTTGAAGGGAGACTGATCCCATTTCTCTGCAGAGAAGCTGCTTTTTCTCCCTCTTCCATTCATTCTGCAGGAGCAGGAGCTGCTCCATCTCCTCGTGAGGCAGGGAAAGGACATTTCCACCCAGCGACCTTTCAAAAGAAATGCCCTTTGCTGAATTGTGGATTATGTAAGAGAGGCTGAGGAGAAGCCATTCAGCCACAAAAATAATTCCTCTGTCAGCTCGGGGAAAGGCAGCAGCACAGGGGATAACACGGTCCAGGCACGTTTTGGAGCCTGAAACAGAGTTTAAAACGGCCTGATGTGTAAAATCCTGGCCCTGCTGAGGGAGATGGGGTTAGAGATGCTTTAATTATTCCAAGTTGAGGGTCTCCAGAGCAGGAGATCATTCCTGCCTGCTCAGAGCCACATCCAGAGGGCCCTGCCCCTGCTCAGTGCATCCCAGCAGCAGCAGAATGATGGAATTCCGGCCACAGAGAAGAGGAAAAAGGAAGGAAATGGATTCAAAAGCAGCAGAGGTGCCATACTTTGTGGAGCAGATTCCTTCTGCTGCACACATTGAGCTCCCGGTTAAAAATCGCGTTTTTAGCAAATTTTAGAGTTTTTCCCCAAGCTGTTTGGCTTCTCCCGGTTCCCCCCAAAGCCCTGGGAGGCGGGATGTGGCTCCAGCAGGACCCAGCTCCTCCCTCCCCGAGGAGCTTTGATCTGCATGGCCTACTGACACCGCTGAGATTACGGGGCCAGAAATAACCTGTGTGCAGGGCAGCTCCTCCCCGCAGCATCCAACAGCCCAGCTCCGAGCTGGAATTCCACCCCAGCACGGATTACATCCTAATCCCCGGCAGGAATCACCTCCCTGTGCTGCCCACTCAGCCTGCCTCACACCTCACACAACTACTGTGCTGAAAGGGGGAAAGACCACCCCAAAATGCCAGTTCGTGGTTAATTTTTGAGCTTGGGGGGTTTCCAGCAGCCCCGCAGCTTTCCCCAGAGCAGCTCCCCTGCTCCCAGAGCTTTCCCAGCAAAATAAAATCCAATTAAAGGCCAAGAAGAGTTGGATTCTTTCAAAGAGGACGCAGGGAAGGAAAAAAAAAAAAAAGAAAAGAAACAAAAAGAAAAAACCAACACAGGAGGAGAGAAGCTTCCTTTGCTCAATGTAAATTAACAAAATTAACATCACTGCCATGGTCCCAACAAGAACTGTGTTTAATCACAATTGCAGGGATTTTGGGGTGTTTGAGAGGAACAGAAAGGGTGACCCAAACAAAATCTCATTTGAGCCACGTTCCCTAACCCGAGTTAAAAAGTTCTATTCTGTTTTATACCCAACATTCTGGTTTATAGCCGCTATTCTGGATTATACCCAATATTCTGGTTTATACCCAGTGTTAAAAGCTGCCCCCTCACAGGGGGACAGCAGAGTCCCTCGTGCTCTCATCAATTTTACAGCAGCTTTAAAAGATTTTTCTTAAAATACCTGAAGAGAGCCCAGCAAAAGCCCTGGGGGATTTATCCCAGAGATGAACTGATGCAACTGTGGCAGGAATATCACAAAACCTTTCTGCCAGCCCTCAGGAATTTGCTGCTGAGGCTTCTCCTCAGCCAAAGGTGCTTCTCCCACTTCCATCCAAGCAAATCCTGGTTTGCACAAAGCACCCAAGAATCTTCATTTAGTGGCTCCCCATCTCTGAGAGGCTCTGTTTCACCTGCTAAAAAGAGGACAACAATGGGGTCGTGTTTGGGAAACCCTTTGGGAATTCTAAACCCCTTTTGTCAGGCCCCAAAGCTGGAGAGCACCAGGGCAGTGTCGTTCTCCTGCTTTTGGCTCCTTTCTCCCAATAATCCCCTCCCTGCAAACCAAACTCCACTTTTTTTTTTTTCTTTTTTAGCTTTTTTTCTTTTTTCCTTTACTCCATATGGCCCAAGATTGGGGTCACCAAATCACTGCTAAGAATAGGAGCCTTGGGAGCCTGAGACCCCAAAGACGCGGCTCAGAGCCCGGGGTGAGAACAGAAGCTGCTGCTGAGCAGTTCAGAACCTGCAGCAAAGTGCTGAAAACCCTGTCAGAGAAAAATGCAACAGACCAAGGCTGCAAGGAAGCCATCAGTACAATATCCCAGCACCCTCGAAACTGGGGAGAAATGGGAACTGTCCTGGCTCTGTTCTGGTTTTGGAAGCAAAGAGCCAAAGTTGTAGCGGGAAAAAAAGATCTAATCATAAATATCCTATTAAAAGGAATGGAAATATTGAATTACCCTCATGCCTGACAGGGAGCAGAAAAGCTCTCCCAGCACCCAGGGGTTACAGCACCACTCTCACATCATTCTCTGCACAAAGAATTTTAATAAAAAACTGAAATATTTCCAAAAAGACTAACGTTAGAGGTGACTGTGATCCTACAGCATTATAGGACGGGTGCCATGTAAAATAATTAAGTTTCTAGGCTAGAGGGAATAAATGTAACAAATATCCCATTCCTCACACCAAAATGAAGCCCAGAGAGTGCCATCCTGACTGTGCTTTCCACTCAGTGCAGCCTCAGGGTAATTCCACCACGGAACAGCTCTCCAAGCCAAGCCCTCCACCTGCATTTGGAATTTCTGCACCCAGCCCTGCAGCCCACCTGGGACACACTCAGGCTTTACCTTTATAAAGGTATTTTTTACCTTTATTTGACCTTAAATAAACCCCACTTGTTTCTGAGGGGATCAGAAAAGAACAGACTTGGATTTTTTTTGCTTCCCAACAGGAAAATACAGCAGAGGAGGCACGGCCCAGCTTCCCATTTCCCATAAAAACAAGGATGAGCCCATCAGGAGACTCCCAAAGTGTGGACAGGCTCTGAGTCACAACCCTGAGATGGCTGGGTGCTCTGGGATTGGGGAAACACTTCCCAAAGATTTGTTTTGTCCTGCAGTGCTCAGCTGCAGGGAGTGTGAGGGGAAGGAGCTGCAGGGCTCCTCTGGCCAAACCAAACCCAAATGAGCTCTCCCGTAATAAACTTCCAGTTTATTCCCTGGAATCCTCAACTGGAATCCCTGGAAACCCAGCTGCAAACTGTACATCTTCAGCTAAAACTACAGGAACATTCCTTGCTCTGCTCAATCCAGCAGGCTGCCTCCATAAATATTTACATTTATTTTTTTCTCTGTGCCATTTATTCCTGGCTGCCTTGGGTGCTCTAAGAGAGGAGCCAGGCTGGGAGAACTGGGGGTGCTCACCTGGACAGGAGAAGGCTCCAGGGAGAGCTCAGAGCCTGAAGGGGCTCCAGGAGAGCTGGAGAGGGAACTGGGAACGAGGGATGGAGGGACAGGACACAGGGAATGGCTATAAAGTACAAAAGGGCAGATTTAGGTTAAATATTGGGAAAAAAATCCCCCCTGTGAGGGTGGTGAGGCTGTGGGATAGAATTCCCAGAGCAGCTGGGGCTGTCCTTGGATCCCTGGAAGTGTCCCAGGCCAGGCTGGATGGACCGAGGATGGTGAAAGGTGTCCCTGCCCCTGGATGAGTTTTTATGTTCCTCCCAACCCAAACCATCTTGGGATCCTATGAAAATGGGAATCAGCTGCTTGCAACCCTAAAATTCCCTGGGAAAGGCTGCTTTGGGTGAACTCTCTGAACATCAGGAAACCTCAGCCAGAAGGGATCCACCAAAGGATAACAAACAGGGATTTGCTGCTGCTTGAACACGCAGAGGACCAGACCAAAAACCAGCTGCAAACCCATATTTCAGGGATTTTCCCATCCTTTGACCGCTCCCTACCATCCCACCACCTGCATGGGTTTCACCAGACACAGCAGCTGAACTCTGATTTTATTAAACCTGCTTTCAAACCTCTCCAGCATCACTTAATTCACTCCAGAAACAGCAGGAATTCAAACACTTCCCCGTTTGCAGCCTGAACCTGAGGCTGAAGCACCACAAAGCTTCCCCAACAAACCACGGGGGAAAAAAAAACCCCAACCCCCGGAGCGCTGAGCCGAGCTCAGGTTTAAAAATGCTCCCGGCATCTGCTTCTGTGCAAACTCCTGCTGCTGCCCGCCCGCACGGAATTATTCCGGGCTGCCTCTCGTCTGCTGGCAGCTCTGGGCGCTGCCAAAAGCCTGCCCAGGCTCTTCCCTGGCCACTTGGATCCATTTTCTCAGCCTTTCCATTTCTGTGTCACTTTTCCCAAGCTCCTGGAATTCCATGGCTTCGCAGACGCTTTTCCAGCTGAAGTTTTGGGCTTGGTGCATTTCTTCTGGCCTGTGATATTCCCCTTCCTCTTGTTCTCCTATTCTGTCAACCCACCAGTTACAAAATGCTTTGGTTTAGCATTTTATTATTGTATTTATAGTACATTATTCAGCATTATATTATCATTTTAGGTCTTCAAGTCAGTGTAAAAGCCTCAAGATCCCTGTGAGTACTCCCAAAAAGTGAGGAGTTACATCTTGGTTCCATCCAGTCACTGCTGTAGATTTTAAAACATGAAATGCAAAACTATAAGAATTAGAGGGAAAAAAAATCACCTCTTTTTTTGTTTGCTCAAACCAGAACAGGGCATTCTGATGTATTTTTCTTCTAGGAAAATGTCTCATGGTACAAATCTCAAAAACAAAAAAACTCCCAACACCAAAAAAAACCCCCACATCAAAAACAAAAAACACAACCCCAAGCAGCACCAGGCATCAAACAAATGTTTAACCTGGAATGAAAACAAACTGCCATGAAAATAAAAATCACAGATAATTATCATTATTTGAATGACTGGATCTTGGATTTGATAGAGCTTTGATAATTCCTGAGTTATGTTTAACAGCCAAGCTCCCCCCTCCAGCTTCACAGAAGTCAGGATTCATATTCTGGAATTAACTGGGAAAGAAGTGGCTGTATTTATTCCCAAATGCTCCTGTTTTGGGGAGTCTGAGCACATAAAGCACATCCTCAAACTCCAAAGGGTCAGACTGTGGAATCCCACACCAGTCAGCCCAATTCCAGCCTCCAGAAAGAAGAATTCTGCTGGGAAACTTTGAAAAATGGAAAAGGGCTTGGGGTAAGGCAGATCCAAGCTGGGTGGGCCACCTGTGCTTTGCTGCCCCTCCTGCTTTAATCAAAGCCAAACTGAAGAGGAGCAGGGCCACAGGGATTGTCCTGATTTTAGCAAAGCTTTAACACTGCCCTAGAGAAAAATACCCCAAAACAATAAAATCTCAGTTACTGGAGCCAGGTGTAGCATGTGTGTGAATTTCCAGAGCTGCAATAATGACTGAAACCATTCTATAAATCATAAAGATTAAATTATTATTAAATTAAATTATTATTGAAATATTAAATAAATAACAGAAATATAAATGAATCAAAGCCACCTTGGGCCAAGTTGGGAAGATAAAACAGGACTTGGGACAGCAGCAGAAGGAGGGGATATCCTGCCTGGATCCTGCCTGGATCGCAGCTCCCAGCACAGGAGCTGGAGGAGGAGGAGGAGGAGGAGGGAGGGAGAGAAGCTCTGGTGGGGAGGAGAAGAGAACTTTGAACGTTCTCCTCACTGCTCAGCCCACACTCAGGCTCCAAAAATGCTCTGGGAAACCATTGCTCACGTTGATCTGGGCACCATTAAAAGGCACAGCAGAGCTCAGGAGCTGCGCAATGGATGAGGCTCCACCAAAAAGGACAAAAGCCAAGGTTTGCCCTGGCTCCTTCGACAAGAGATTAATTTTTGGAATTCAGGATTAACTCAGATAATTTTCCTGATTTTATGGTCACTTTTATGCTGGTTCCTGCCAACAGAAAATCCATACTCTGGTTTTAGCCAGCTAGCTCCTTCTTCATCCATGCAGAGGATGAACTCAGCGAGCACCACCTGAATTCATTTGGTTTTATTCTCCCTCACGCCCAGCTCAGAACAACCCAAGCAATTTTAGATTGAAGAATGGTGAAGAATTCCCTGCATATCAGGGCAGAACTCGCCAGCTTGCTCCCACTCCAACTCTCGTGTTGGTGTGCTAAAAAAAACGCTGCGGATTTCACAGGGGGGCAGCCCAAGCAGCAATTTCAGACAATAAAATAACCTTTAAATCCCAGCCACTCCGGGCTGCAATTATCACTGCACTGAAGCCTTTGGTTTTCCAGCTGCCTGTCTCAAAATAAAGACATTTCAAAGGTGAAAGGGCAAGTGGAAAAGTCATGTTTTCCTCCCCTCCACCAGGAGCTGCTGTCTGCTGTGAAGCAGTAAAGCGATTTTCCAACAGCTGCCCTTAGAAAGTGCAGGTTAAACACTGATTTTCCTGACTGGCTTTTTCCCTCTCTTCTGCCTCATCCTTTCTCATCTCTCCCCCAATTCCATCAGAATTCTACTCTGGATATAAGCCATGAGCAGAAACTGATTGTTTTCCCAGCAGAATATTCAGGAAAAGTTCAATTCCTGACACATTTCCATGAGATCTTCAGGTGTTTATGCACAAGCTTTCAAAATAAGCCACATGAGTGTCAAAAACCTCCTTCAGGTTCTAGCAAGCTGAAATCCATGGGTGAGCCTCACTCCAAATATTCTGGATTGTACTAAATCTGGAAAAATCACTGGGAATTCAGCAGAGGTGGGGAAAAAAAGCTGCTGCCCACAAGCACTCAGCATTCCAGCAGGAATTTTCTGCTCCAGGTGAGCGGTGACCTGGAGTTCCAACAGGCAGGTGGCCATTCCCTCCCCACCCTGAGCTCAGCAGCACTTGGACTATCACCCCTCATCACCCTGATGGTTCCACATCAGTAAAAGAGAACAAATTCCTGCCCTTCGGGATCCTCCCCTGCCCCTTCGAAGCACACACCCCTGGGTGAGAAGGCGTTTCCAGAGGAGAGCTGAAGGAATAGCCACAAGCCAGGAAATGGCTGCACCTGTTCTCCAGGCCAGAGGAATTGTTCTTTTTCAGGAAGCTTCCCATGGGCCATTATTGGCTGAAAAGAGCCCAGTTCCTCTGCGGCAGGGCCCTGACATTAAAACTGGGGCAGCAATAAATATTAAGTCAGAAAGATCTCAACCTTTCACTGGGCTTGGGGCGCTCCACCCCTTCCCAAGCAGATTTTCACTCACCTGTGTGAGTTCCCACAGCATTACAGAAACTCAGAGTCTCCCCTCATTACTTAATTAGAAATAAAAGCGAGTGAGCTTTCAGGACAAATCAGGGGGATGCAATCTCCCCTCACCACTTAGTTAAAAATAAAAATGAGTGAGCTTTCAGGACAAACCAGGGGGATGCAATCTCCCCTCATGCCAAGATCACTTTGGTGGTCTTCACGCCCAGCACTGATAAAGCCCCTTTCCTGCTCTCCCCAAAAATTCACTTCACGGCTGACCTTCAGGCTCGGAACTGCTGCCAAATGCCAAATGTTTGCACTGTCCCGCAGCCGTTCAGGATTGTCACCCCAGCTGCCGGCATTTGACACCTTCCCTGCTCCTCCTGCACGGGACACACGCCCCATTTTCCATTTAAAACTCCCTCCTCCCACAGCTGGAATTTCTCTGGGAGCTCAGCAGTGCCACGGGGAGCAGAGCACCACAACGAACCCACAACTCAGCCCCTTCCCGGGATCCCTAATTCCCACACAGCTCCCAGCAGGGTTTTCCCAGACTCCACCAAGAAGCGCCTGACTCTGCAGAGAGGCTCCAGTTTTCATTCACAGCGCGGATGCCAAACTCTGGTTTAACACAGACACAAGGTTCACTGCTGCTTTCAGGCTGCAAAATCCGCACGTGCTCAGGGAATTATTCTCACCCGGGACCTTTAGGACAATATTTTTTCCCATCTGGATCTCACCTATCAATGTCAAACACGCTGAGAGCCTCAATGCTGGCCTGGTGGAAGGTGTCCATGCCCATGGAATGGGATGGGCTGGAAGGTCCCTTCCAGCCCAAACCAGGCTGGGATTCCACAATCCTCTGATTTCAGGATTTCCCCTGGTGCAAAGAGCCAAGGAGCTCATGCTGCAAGGCAAAATCCATCTCGACAGCCAGAAAACCCTATGACTGCATATTATCCGCAGAGCAGAAAGGAAGGAGAGGGAAAGGAGGGTGAAATTATGAACCCAGCGTGGCATTGGTGCATCAGCAGGGCAGCCCTTCCTCCTAGGCATATTTTCGCAGCGGATCCAGCGCAGAGGCCCCTGAGAGCCGAGCCCTTCCCGGCGCTCCAGGCCGGAGCAGCTCTGCCCATGATGCTGCACAAGGAGCATCCCCCGCTCCGGGGGCAGACAGCCGTGCCCGGGCTGGCGGGAGCACACAGCCATTCTCCTGGGCGCTGCAGGATTTCCCCGGGGCAGGAGGCTCGGCTGGAGCAGCCTCTTGGCCCCGCTCCGCTCTGCCACTAATTGTCATGCACTTGGCTGCGAACTCGCCGGGGAGGAGGCAGCCGCGCTGGATTTAGCTCACGCTATCCTACAAGGAACGGAGAACGCTTGGGGTGTGGTGGGTTGGTTGTGTGTCTTTTTTTCTTTTTTTTTTTTTTTTTTTTTTCTCCCCTTAATTCCTTCTTTTACGCTCCTATCAGAAGGACCTCTCCAGTTGCTAAGGAACTACGGGCTTTATTGCATTATAAATGATTTAAGGCGGCCCGGCAGATGCGGGTTCAGTAGGCGGGAGGAGATGAGGAGATGTTCCATTTTACCGGCGGCACGAGGCGCCTCAGGAGGAGCCGGGGGGCCGAGCTCGTCCCCCCCTCCCTTTCTCCTCCTTCCCCCCTTTCCCCCTTCGCCTGAGGGGCCCCAAATCACCAGGGATTCTCCCCAGACCCAGGGCCGTCCC
>VWYP01022030.1:22859-33886 GCA_013400435.1 Pycnonotus jocosus | reverse complement strand
AAAAAAAACCTCCCCCCCCAAAAAAAAACTGTAACCAGCAGGAAATTTAGGAGGGTTTCAGTTCCCAGACAGCAGCATAGAGTCATCATCCTATTTTTGTGGGGGAATTTTGAGCTTTTCTTCTTGCAGTTGTGAGTGTTTGAGAGATCCCTGTTGTTTTGATGTGTTCAGTGATATGCTTTGGCACTTGAAAAGCTTTCGCGGAGTGGGTTGGGGTAGAAAGGATTTCAAGGATCGTCCCATGCCACGCCTGCCATGGCAGGAACACCTCCCACTGTCCCAGGCTGCCCCAAGCCCCAATGTCCAACCTGGCCTTGGGCACTGCCAGGGATCCAGGGGCAGCCACAGCTGCTCTGGGAATTCCAGCCCAGGGCGTCCCCACCCTCACAGGGAAGAATTTCTTTGCTTTGCCTCACTTGGACTCACCTTCTTTTGAATGTGTTCTGGGCCAGAGCAGGGCACGAAACTGAGGCCAGAGCAAAGCCTCCTCTTTTTCAGCTGCTCTCGGGGCTGAGAAACCCTGGATAACATCAGCTAATGCTCCCAGGGCGGCTTGCCAGGAAAACAGTGATCCCAAAAGGTAACTCCGACCTGATTAATGGGTATTCATGTCCCCAAAGGCACAAAGGCAGCTGCAGAACGACATTAACCCCATCAGATAACATCGGGGTGAGGCACCGCGCCTCATTCACACCCCGCTGCACAGGTGACCCCTTCAGTTTGCATCCTAAACAGCCAGGAAAAAAAATTAAACAACGAAAATTAAACAAAACCCCCGTGCTCTGAGAGATGAGAGAAAGGAGAGCTTGTAAAATCACACAGTGAAATGCTCCGAGGGAAAAGAGTCATAAGCAAANGGATGGAAAAAAAAAAAAGTAAAAAAAAAAAAAAAAAAAAAAAAACCAAAAAAAAAAAAACCAAAAAAAACCCAAACCCCAACAAAACCAAAAACAAACAAACCCAAACAAAAAACCATTCCAGATCTCAGAGCAGTTATTAAAAAAAACCCTAGATGTCCTTTTTTCCGCGCAGAAAGCTGAGTTGACACTTCCCAGTCCCGTGGGGAATGGCAGCTGGGTTATCCCAGCCTCCTCCCCGTGCTCGCTGCTCCTGCCGGCCGTGGCCAGCCCGGAGTCACTCCGCGGTTTCCTCTCCCAGCAGAAATGGATTTCCATGCAAAACAAACGCGTGACACAAAGGGAGATTTGGGCCAGGGTGGTTTGGAATGCAGACACAGAGTCCGGGCAGGAATCTCGGCACGGCTGAGATCAGCTCTGTTATGACAGAAAGCTGAAGTTTGCCTGACCTTATTTTTCTGCAGGGAAGGAGCGAGAGGGACACGAATCGAACTGCTTTCTCCCCTCTCTCCTCTCTGACCCAGCCCAAAATTATTTGTCTCCATTGCAAATCCTTCATCCAGCTCAGCCACACTGTAATGTTCTTCTCCATCCAGTTTTTTAGGGAATGGGGTCCAATAACTCAGCCATTCCCTGACCTCATTACCCTGAGGGAAGGGATAACTTTAGTTGGGAGCAGATCCGTCCAGCCACGGGCAGGGACAGCTTTGCTCCACCCCAGCTCGCTGCTGGGTGCCAGTGAGGCTCTCCGGGAAGGCACAGGGGGGAAATTTGGAACGTCTGGAGAGATTTTCAGGCTGTGGCTGATGCGGCAGGAGCAGACGGCAGGTGGCACCCCTGGATTAGCACAGGGCTGGCTCCAGCCAGGCTGGGCACTACCTCTCCTCCTGCAGCCTTCCTCTCCTCCCTGAGGAGAAAAGCAGGGATTTGGGCTTTTGTGGTGGCTGCAGGGACAGCCCCGTGTCCTGGGGTGTTCCCCACGGGACACTCGGGCTGCTCCCGTGGCGTTTTAGTCGCCTGGGGTGTGGCTTTGGACACGGGGAGCCCTTGTGGGGCAGCAGGGAGGGCTCTTCTCCCACAGGGATGGGAAGGAAAGGGAACAAGGCCGGCTGGCAGGGAAGGAGAGCAGTCAGGAGTCCCCACATTCTGCACAACATAGGGTGGAAATACCAACCCATAGCTCAGGATCGATCCCAGCGAGGGCACCTGGGGCTGGACAGAGCCAAGAGATTCTTGGGCAGAGCCAGGGCCACAAAGCAGACCTGAACTCAAGCTGGGAAATCTATCCAGGCCAGGATTCAGATCCCTGGGGCCCAGAGGTGCAGGGACAGCTGGGGCTAAACTAGAGACCAGCAGGAGCTCAGAATGAACCAGGACTAGCCCTGGGCTGAGTTAGAAGGGTTCCCAAGCCCATGGGTGGGAATGCCACCTGAGGTGGGGCTGCTCAGGGCTTCAGTGGCCCAGGACTTGTCTCTTGGCACCAGCTTGCTCAAGAAGCAGAAGAGCTGGGGCATCCCTGGTGGTTACATCCAGGGACACCTCAAGGAGCTGTTTTCCCTGTCTGTGTAGGGCCAGGGGTTGGACTGATGATCCCAATGAGCCCCTTCCCATCAGCCTGTTCTATGATTCCATGGTTCCCTCCTGGCTCCTGCCCCACACGGTGTCTGTCCCTAAGGGGTCACTCTGGGGTGCTCAGGGCTGGTTTGGGCTCTGGGCACAGCTCCCCGCCTCAGCCATCGATGGCAGCGGTGCTGTCTCGGCCATCATCGAGCGGCCAGAGGCGCCCCCGGGCGCGGGCAGCCAGGCAGAAAGGCCGATAATCCATCTGCCTAAAGAGCAGTGATTAACATGAAATGAAGACAATGAGCTGCGATCAGCGCGGCGCTGACAGAGGGGACAGCCAGGAGGTCACTGCCGAGCTGGCAGCAGCAGCGCGGTGACCGCGCTGTGCTGCTTCTCACACCTCTTGTGGGGGATGTGTATTTTCCCCAGCCCCTGCAGCTCACCCTTCAGCAGCTAAATCCGGGTGAAAGCTATCAGTTTGCCTTGGCGATGGTAAATGTAATTTTCCTAGTCCTGCGTGCTGCAGGTTGCATTAGGCAGGGGTGGCTGTGACCCTAATGGCTCACTCTGCTCAGCGTTCTCTGCTGCCCTGAGGCACTCTCACTTCGGCCAGCGATGCAATAAAAGTGATTTAATGAAACCCGAGGCTGCCTCCTCCCTCGGGGGTGTGACACCTAAAATAAACCGCGGTGATGAGAAGGAACTGGGCCCAGCCAGGGGGGCATTGATAGATTTTCAGGGCCTTGAGCAGCTTTGCCTGGGACCCCCACGCACCCACCCAAGTAAGCCCAGCCCCAGGGAGCTGTTCTTAGTTTGGGCTGGAATGTGCTGAATTTGGCCTGGTTTGGGCTTCCAGCCCGAAAAAGGGACATTTTCATCACCTGCAAGAACATGGATGGGGTGCAAATTGTCCCAAGATTGAGGCGTAATGCACAACCCAAGTCCAAAAACCTTCTCCCACTGCCTGGGGGTTACCAGAACCCCAGAGTCATCTGGGCCAGCCCAAAATCGTTGTTTTAACCCCCCAAAAGTGGAGTCAGGACTGGGGCTGTTCTTATCAGTACCCCATTTTGGGGTGTCCCGTGCAGGACCAGCAGCTGGGCTTTGCTGATCCTTCCAGCTCGGGATATTGCACGATTCTGTGCCCCACTAAGGCCTGGAAATGGGCTAAATTGGGAGAATTGGGGGGGGTTAGGCTCTATATGTGTTGGGGACAATGTTTGGCCTTCAGACTCCTGAGAAACAAGCTGAGGAAATTGCAGTGGAGAGGATTGGGAAGAGCTGGATGCACACGGTAAAAGAAAAGCGATTTATGAAGAGAGGATTTTTTTATCGACAGGAGAAAATGAGCAAGAGTGAGTGACCAGACTGGGCTGAATATCTCGACTATTTCACCTCCTACAGCTCAGAGGAGTGACAGGAGGGGAGGTTTAATTGATGGCAAGCATTAAAGCTGGTGCTGAATTCTCCAGCCTGGGCAGGAGAGACTTTTATAGCAGGGAACACAGGAGCATTGTGAAAGATGATTGTGATTCTTTGGGCATTTCTGGGTTAGATTGCAGCAAAATTGCAGAAAAAAAAAATAAAAAAAGCAATTTTGCTTTAATCAACTCTCTAACAAAGCCCCAACATAGTGAAGAGCAGAAGGCATCAGAAGATAGGAAATTGTCAGCCTTGCTGGAGCTGAAAGATAAGATTGTACTCCCTCCTGCTACACTAAGAGAAGATAAATTATCCTTGGGGGCAATTCAGAGAGAAAATAATAGACAATTAAAGTTGTTTGAATCACACTTTTCGGGAAGCACGAGCAGAGGAATGAAACAGCCTCGGTGGAAAGGCTGAAACCTCCTTCCCGTGTGCTTCTAGAAAGCAGAACTAGGGGGGGAAAAAAGATAAATTGGGCAGGGCAACCCTAAAGAAGAGCAAAGGATTGTCTCTGTGAGGGACCCTGGAGGGAGATGCCGAGCCTGGGGCTGTGTGCAGGGCAAGAGAAGCAGCTCTGGGCTCGCCAGGAGCCAGAGGCAGGGCTGGGAAAGGCTGGAGAGAGGCAGCAGGGCCGGGAATCTCATTCCCGTGGGTCCCCGCAGCAGCTTTGCCTCTCCAGAGCCGGGGCAGGGTGTGGAGCAGGGCTGGGGCTGTGCAGCTGCACCAGCAGCAGCTCTCCCCTCTGTCCCCATCCCGGGGGCTCCAGCACTCACTGCTGATCCCTGAGATCATGGGAATGGCTTCCAAACTTCGGGAAAACCCTGCTGGTGTTCGGGGAAAGTGGGTGGGTGCAGAGGTTCTTTCAGGCCATGCTGACACGTGCCCTTCTCTGGGCTCTGTTTGAGCAAACAGGCCTGGTGTAAAGGTTAAAGAAGGCTCGGTGTTTCCATGGACAGCTGTCCTGGATGTCCCCGTGTTCCTGAGGGGACCTGTGGCCCATCCCCGGCCAGCCCCAGAGCTCCCCCAGCAGCGGGTGGCGAGTGGGAATCTCCTGAGAGCTGGGAGAAGCTCCTGATCCCGTCTGGAGCATCCCGCCAGCCACCTGCGAGGGGCAGGGCCGGCCGATGGCGTGGGCAGGGCTGGCAGGGGACACGCCGAGGTGGCACCTTGGGCACCGTGCCCTTGTCACGCTGCCACGGGCCAGCTGCGCTGAGGAGCTGGGAGCAGCAGCCGCAGGGCAGCTCCTACAGCTGCCACATTCCCCCTCCCGTGCCGGCAGCTGCCTGGGAGGAAGGGAGAGTGAGGAGGAAGGAGGATGGTGCTGAGGTGGAGGAGCCGCTCTGGGAAGGGCTTTTCTTGGGAAAAAAGCTCCGCGGTGTGCGCCACAGGGTGGGCTCCGACAATATGTGCGCCTGGAGATGTGGTGTGCTCAGAGTCAGCTGCTCCTCGAGCAGCAGCGCAGGGGCTATCCTATCTCCAGTGGGCTTTGTTCCCGTTGGATCAGCCCTTCCCCACCGCTGCAGGAGCTGGGAGAGCTGTGGCACAGCTGGTGGCTGGGATGGTGGCCTGGTCCCTGCGGAATTCCCTGCCAAGCTGGTGGGAACCTGCAGCTTCCAGCTTGTTCCACATTAAAGGGTTTGGTAGTGCCATTCCCGGGGAGAGCAGGGACAGGCACACGCTGCTTTCCCAGGAAACTGGGCTGGAGAGGGATCGGGGTGTGTGCGACAGCGGGGACACTCACAGGATCCTGCTGCCTGTTCTTTGCGGATGTGGCTGTGTGTCCATGTCCATGTGTCCCTGTGTGCCCATGTCCCCGTGTCCCTGTGTCCCTGTGTCTGTGTGTCTCCGTGTCCCTGTGTCCCTGTGTCTGTGTGTCTCCGTGTCCCTGTGTCCCTGTGTCTGTGTGTCTCCGTGTCCCTGTGTCCCTGTGTCTGTGTGTCTCCGTGTCCCTGTGTCCCTGTGTCTGTGTGTCTCCGTGTCCCTGTGTCCCTGTGTCTGTGTGTCTCCGTGTCCCTGTGTCCCTGTGTCTGTGTGTCTCCGTGTCCCTGTGTCCCTGTGTCTGTGTGTCTCCGTGTCCCTGTGTCCCTGTGTCCGTGTGTCCCTGTGCAGCAGGATGTGCCTCTGGAATCACTCCTGGCACACGGAGATCTCTGCCAGGCCCTGTGTGATCCTGGTTCACCTCCCGGGCAGGAGCTGAGCTCTGGAGGATCCTGGGGTGTAGCACAGCCTCAGTCCTGGATCACGGGATCCCACAATGGGGTGAGGGAAGGGCCCTCACACCCTCTGTGTCCCACTGTCCCTGGGTGCTCCCAGCCTGGCCAGCCCCGCCACAGCCGCTCTGGGCGCTCCTGCTGGGAGATTTGGCCAAGAAAAGTGTCGGGTGAAGCCTTCAGGTGTGGGTAAGGTCCATGCAGCTTTTTGGTGTTTGTGTGCCCATGGGCTGGGAGAAGCCCAGGCCCTTCACTCCCCACCTTGCACCGGGTGCCACCCGATGCTCTGGCCATGGCTTGTCCCTCCCTGGTGACAGCTGTGCCACGGTGTCACCGCTTGCTTGGGGACCTGGTGCCCTCCTTGGGTGTCCAACCTGCCTGGCTGCCCCCTAAGCCCGGCTGTGCTGCTGCTGCCCTGCTGCCCCTGAAGGAGTTTGCTTGTTGTGGCAACGTGGGCTTTGGAGTTTATCGTGTCCCTGTGTTCAAGGGAAGGTTTTAGAGATAACAGTTCCTTTTTTCCCCTGCACCCTGAAGGGATGAAAGCCGCACTGGAAGTGATCTTGCAGAGGTGCTGCTGGGCTAAAGCAAAGCCTGATGACTTTGCTCTGAGAAGAAAACACCCTGATATTTACAGATAGCTGGGCTGCTCTGAGCTCAGTTAATTTCCTGGGAGATCAAAATGCTGCACATGCTTTGGGACTGAAGCAGGAACCACTGGCTCCTGCCTGCTGTGCTGGGGATTTCTCTGGCCTCAGCTTTGCCAGCTGCAAAGCTCCTGCTGCCTTCCAGGCTGGCTGCAGAGGGTGTGCGGGGTCCCACTCGGGGACAGAGCACAGAGGGGCAATGCTCTTGAGGCAGAAAATCTCATATTTCTTAAATTTGGAGGGGGGGAAATGCCCCTTTTTTGCCTTCTCCCTGCTGTCCTTGCTGCATGTGGAGTGCTGGTGACTCCCAGCCCGGAGGTGTTGGGTGCTGGTGGCAGCAGAGCTGGAAGCGAGGATGCAGGAAATGAAGCAGGAGGAAAATGGAGAAGGAAAAAGGGGGAGGGAAAGGCTCTCCGAAGGCCTGGAGCACAGCTGGCTCCTCAGCCCTTCACAGGCAGCTGGAATAGAGGAGCTTTTCATCCTGCAGGCTGTGGAAAAACCTCTGTGAATGGGGCCCGGGCCTCTCCCTGCCCCTGCGGGGAGCGAGGAGGGCGGAATGACGTGGTTTGGGGTGCAGACAGCCATCCCCAGAGCCCAGAGTGGGATAAAACCCCCACGGAAAGGGCTGATCCCACCCAGGAGCCCAGAGTGGGATAAAGCCCCCGGGGCAAGGGCTGCTCCCAGCGCTGCTGCAGATTTGAAGGCCTTTTAAAAAATCAGCACCTCTGGGCCGGGGAGGGCTGGCTGAGGGCCGGGCACAGCCCTTGGCACGCACACGTCTTGGGAAGGCTCTCCCGAGCCCTTTCTGGGAATGCAGGGCCTGAGTTGGGGGTGACCCTGAGCTCACCCTGCCTCACCACCCCTTGCAGGCCTCTCAGGGCAATTTGTGGGCAAAATTAATTAAAGGTGCTTGCACTGTGCCTGCCCCCACTTCCCCACAGTGCATAATCCCAGTTCTTCCCTTGCACCAGAGCTCTCCAGTTGGAATCTGGGGAGCTGACCCCAAAAAATTGTTAATATTTTAATTAATTCAGTGGGATTGGTTCATCTGCATTGTGGGAGCATCCCAGACCTCTGGCACTTCTGGCTCTTGCCATCCTGGGTCCTATCCAGATTTGGGGATGGATAAATCCTCCATGGATTCAGGGAAAACCATTTTTTGGAGTTGGTGTGACCTGAGGGGCAGCTGAAGGCTCCCAGCCCTCACTCTGGGCATCTCCTGGCAGTGGGGCCGTGCTGGGTGTCCCTTTCCTTTGGGAAGGAGAGGGATGGAGCTGCAGGAGCAGGGCTCAGCCACACCTGGGAGCTCATCCTGACTCCATCAGGATGGTTCTGCCTCTGGAGCCTGCTCTGGGCTTGGGGGAACGCTGAGCTGTGCCCAGAGCAGCCTCTGCCACAGCACAGCCCTGCAACATCCCTGAGTGACTCCATCCAGCCCTGCCGCTGCATCCCAGCACAGCCATACCCAAGGAATCCCAGCTCAGTCCCTCCTGAGGCAGCAGGGCTGGGCTTATCCAGAGGCAGCCTCAGCAAAAAGACACCCAGGCTGGGCTTGTGGGGTTGTTTTCTCCTGCTCCCTGCTCTGCCCTGTGGTTCAAAACCTTCCAAAGCCCCTTCCTGCTGCTCCACATCCTTTGAGTTTGGCACTGGGATGTTCCTGGCACTCCTTGGAGGAGCCAGAGCTGGCTTAAAGAGTTTTCCATGTGTCCAAGGCTCCTGCAGGGGACAGCCATATGAATCCAGCTTCCAAAGGGCTCCAGAGGGATGATCAGGATGGAAAAGGTCGCTTTCCCCATCCCTGGCAGTGTCCCAGGCCAGGCTGGATGGGGCTTGGAGCCCCCTGGGACAGTGGGAGGTGTCCCTGCCCATGGCAGGGGGTGGCACTGGATGGGCTTTAAGGT
Source organism: Pycnonotus jocosus (assembly GCA_013400435.1). Lineage (NCBI taxonomy): Eukaryota > Metazoa > Chordata > Aves > Passeriformes > Pycnonotidae > Pycnonotus > Pycnonotus jocosus. The sequence continues at coordinate 25,286 of VWYP01022030.1, read as the reverse complement.
CCTTCCCAACCTAAACCATCCCGCGTTGGGCTTTGAGGTCCTTCCCAACCCAAACCATCCTGGGATTCCATGATCTCGGCAGGTTTGGGGGATGGAAGTTGGGATTTGCTCTCCAAGCCCTGCCTCACTGGATCAGGCACCTCCCTCCTCCCCTGGTTGAATCCTGGCTGAGCACAGAATTCACCTTGCAGGTTGCAGCCTCTTGCTTCGCCTTTCCCTGGATTTTTGGGTCATTATTATGCACATTTCTTCTCCCCGTACACCTGGGCTACTGCAGGGTTTGAGGAAGGAAAATAAGCCAAAAAGAATCATTTGGGATGGAAAGATCTCCAGATGAAATTCCCCCTGGAAGCCCTTTCATTGTTAATTATGAGCAGACTGACAAGCAGCAAAGATTTTAATTCTGAGCATGTTTTGGTGGTAAAAACCTGCCTTTGTTTCCAAGCTTCTTCATTTTCCTTGGAGTTTGTTTTTCAGGTTTTTTTTTTCCTTTTTATTTTTAGTTGTATTGTTTGTTTTAATTTCATTTGTAGTTGTAGTTGTATTTTTAGTTGTATTTTTTATTTTTACTTTTAAATTTTATTTTTATTTTTCATTTTTATTTTTTGCTGTTTCCATTTAACACTCAGAAAGCTCCAGGTGCTCAGAGCTCCCTCTGTGCCTTCAAACACCTCCAGGAGCAGAGCAGCTCTTGTCCCTGAGACAGCAGAGCTGTGATTCTTCCTTTATCAGCTGGACTGGTGGGAGAAGGAACAGTCAGGACGCTGGGACAGTGGGAAGCCCTGCCCTGGGCAGTGCTGGCAATTAATTGATGTCTTTTCTAGGGGATTTGTGTCTTTTTCTTGGATTCTGGCTGTGGTTTTGGGGTGCTGTGGTTTTGGGGTGCCGGGGTTTTGGGGTGCTGTGGTTTTGGGTGTTGGGGTTTTGGGGTGCAGGGGTTTTGGGGTGCTGGGTTGCTGTGCCAGCTGTGTGCCAGGCTCACCCCTAGCAGTGTGGGCAGTGGGTGAGGGAGGGAATTCTGCAGTGCCCAGGTGAGATTGCACCTGCAGAGCTGCCTCCAATGCCACGTGGAGCTGCTGGAGGGAGTCCAGAGGGGGCCATGGAGATGCTCTGAGGGTGGAGCCAGGCTGGGAGAGCTGGGGGTGCTCACCTGGACAGGAGAAGGCTCCAGGAAGAGCTCAGAGCCTGAAGGGGCTCCAGGAGAGCTGGAGAGGGACTGAGGATGAGGGATGGAGGGACAGGACACAGGGAATGGCTTCCCACTGCCAGAGGGCAGGGATGGGTGGGAGACTGGGAATTGGGAATTCCTGGCTGGGAGGGTGGGCAGGCCCTGGGCTGGAATTCCCAGAGCAGCTGTGGCTGCCCCTGGCTCCCTGGCAGTGCCCAAGGCCAGGTTGGATGGGGCCTGAGGCAGCCTGGGACAGTGGAAGGTGCCCATGGCAGGGGCTGGGATGAGACAGTCCTGAATGTTCCTTCCAAGAAATTCTCTTGATTTTCAGGGCCCATCTAGGAATGGAGCACAGAGCTCCCCATTTTTGAGGCTGGTTGGCTTCACCCTGTCCTGTCCTTGCTGCTTTCACCGTGGGTGCCCAGGTCACAGCACCCGGCCTTTCAGCAGCTCCCTCACTGCAAAATCCTCCCCTGCCTGCCAAGGGATAGAAAAAACAAACTCATGGGATGGTTTAAACATAGCATGTCTGGGGTTATTTTAACTCTCCTTTTAATTTCCAGCTCTGCAGCTTTGGGTGTTGCAGCTTTCCTCTGTAATCAAAAGGGTGAGGAGCTTCCTTTGCTCTGCAGCACAGAAAGGCCCAAATCACCCTCGTGGGTGTTCCCTTCCAATGCCAAACGGCTCCCAAACCTTTTGGGGTTTTCCCATGTCCCCAGCAGCACTTTCTGCCCAGCACGGTGTGGGGCTGCTGCTGGAGGGCCCCTGTGGGGAAATCATTAACCAGGAGCTTCCCAGGAAGCAGCCCGGGCTCCACCTGGCAAATTCCAGCTGCCTTTTGTCCTCCCACAGGAGAGGGCTCAGCTTTCCTGCCTGCTTCTGTGCATCTTGTTCCGAATCTGAGATCTCCAAAATCCCTGGATCTGAGATCCCCAAAATCCCTGGTTCTGTGCATCTTGTTCCGAATCTGAGATCCCCAAAATCCCTAGTTCCCTGCACTTCATCCCAAATCTGAAATCCCCAAAATCCCTGGTTCTGTGCACCTCATCCCGAATCTGAGATCTCCAGGCTCCCCAATCCCCTGGCTCCCCTGGTTCCTGGCTCCAGGCTCCCCAATCCCCTGTCCTGGCTCCAGGTTGCCCAGTCCCCTGTCCCAGCTCCCCAACCCCCTCTCCAGTCTCCCCAGTCCCCTGACTCCCCTGTCCCGGCTCCAGGCCCCCCAATCCCGTCCCGGCTCCCCAGTCCCCTGGCTCCCCTCT
>VWYP01022029.1:24470-57336 GCA_013400435.1 Pycnonotus jocosus | reverse complement strand
ATATAGTCTTCCAGGGACTTTATTAATATATGGACAAACCTCCATCTGGTCTTTAGTCTTAGAAAATTAATGGAAATATTATTAAAACATACAGGGTATTGAAGGATACTGTTTTAAATAAAGTTCAAAAATTTGCAGAGTTTTGGAATCTTAAACTGAGCTTCAGGCAGAGATAAATACTACCATAAAAGTGTTTTGTAAATGTTTCTATATTTCCATAAGTAAGTCTGCTGTATATATATTTTTTTTTAACTGAACAGATTAAATTAATATATCCTTAAAAAGTGTTTGCATTGTCTAGATTTGGACTAGACATTGTCCTATTGTCTGGATCATTAGTAGTGGTAGTTTCTTCTGTATGACTCTCAGTAGAACAAACTGAGAGCCCCAAATATTTCACATAATGAACTAACTGCTACCAGTTTAAAGTCCTTGCATTTCATCACATTCAATATTTGAAAGTGGATGTCAGTCGATTTGCTTGCAACCATGGAAAAACAGTAAGGCTGGTGTAGTTTAGAATGGCATTTTCCAATTTAGTGTTCTCAATGAAACCACTCCAAACCACGTGTTGCTCACTGGTTCACCTCTCCACCTGACCTCCTCTGGGACAGGCTGGAGAGGAGAATTAGTCACAAAAGGTAAAGATTGTGGGTTGAGATAAGAACAATTTACTGGAAAAAGCGATGAGATGACAGAACAAACAGTAGCGGCAACAATAATAATGGCAAAGGGTACAAGAAAGAGACAAATGATTCACGTGCAATAACCCTGAATATGCCCAACTCCTCTCTGCAGCCATGCTGTTCCCACCTGGAAGAGAGCCTTCCCCCCAGTCTCCAGAAAATGGTGTGAACTGATACAGAATAACCTCGGGCTCCAGGACATACCTTCCCCTGGCTACTGCGAAGAATTCACCCTGTCCTACCTGGACACACTATTTTTCCAATGTATGATGAAAAAGCTTGCTGTTTCTGTTGACTCTATCATCAGACTTGATCACCCTCCAGCATCACTGAAGTGTTAAAGCTCATTTTAGAAAACATGTACTGTTACCACAATTTGATTTCACTTCCTTAAAAGGAACTTCCATACTTTTCCATTAAACCATAAAGCTAAATTTTTAAAGAAACAGCTACCTCTTCCTTAATGTTATTTCACAACACAGCAGTGATATTAGAATCCAAGACCTCTGAAGTCTACAGTGGGGACAGCTAAGTGGTATATTTCCTTTCTTTAAAAAGGAGACACAAAACAAAATTTAAAAAATCCTGAAACAGGCCTCCCAAAAGTTGATTGGCGAAGCAAGGTTCTAACCTACAGATGTCTCATCAGAAACCATTTCAATCAAAAAGACCCTGAAACCAAATACACTTCCAGAGATGACTGGAATTTATAAAACAGCTAGTGTAATTCAGGATTACTTGGTCATGTAAAAGTTAGGAGAATAACTTAGAATAAAATCCACTATCTTCATAATTTCAAACTATTACCCAGATCAATGGCCTTATAGCTTATGATAAACTGTTACAGTAACTCAGAAAATACAATCCAATCCATTGGAATATTAACCTTCTTCCTTGCAACTTTTGCACATGGAAATAATATTTATTCTTCTGGGACTATTAAAGTGGAACTAGATTCTGTAATTTTTAAAAGTTATTATTGATCTGTCTGTGAAAAGGAAGGCCGCATTTCTTTACTTTTGAGTAGCAAGGACTTTTCTCACTGCTTTTCCCAAAAGACCCTACCAACTTAATTGGCTGCAAAGATTTACATCTCAGTGAGATTTTCAAATATACATTATAAGTAAAGTAATGTTTGCCCATACTGTAAACAGGTTTCTGCTCAGTAGCATTGCCAAGGCACAGCCAAGGTATTGAACACCCTATGAAATTAGCACTGAGAAAAGTCACAAAGTATCTATCATCTCAATGAGATCAGTAATTATTAAATTCTATCTCTCCCTATACTTAGAACATATTTATGAAAAACATCCACATAGACATACATATGTATTTCATGAACGTGGAGTGTTTAAAGGAAGCTATCACAACTTCTCTTCCCCTTACATTTCTGGCTTATATTTCCTTTGTTTCAACAGTCTAGTGGCTATCATGATGGCTATCACGATTGTGTTTGGCTGACGAGTGATTTGCCCCATGACTGAGGTCAATGTAATGCAGCCCCAGCAGAGACTTTGTTCCTCTCTCTATGTGAGGCCCTTTCCCTTACCTGCTCTCTCCTGTGTGGTTACAACAATTCCTACAAAATCCTCTCTGTCATGCAGAGATTTGCAGCCTCTACAGGAACTTTGCAGGGGTACCTGGAGAGATGTAGCCTTTTCTTCTACCAGATTAAGGTCTGCAACACAGTGAAAGTGGATCTGATGTCTGATGTTACCGTGTTTGGTCTGGGACCAGCATCGCCCACACTAAAGCTCCTAAAAGTCTGTTTGAGGCTTTATCACTCGGCCATTGCAACAGTTTCAAATGTGAATTTATAACAGACTTGCAAATCAGCACAAACTGTCTTTCAGCACAAATGAAACTGAAAGGCTGGTAAAATCCCTAGGCAAATAGGGTCGATAAGATTGTTAGCATTAACCCTTAACTGTAAGATTTCTTCACTAAGAGAGGATGTGTCTTTATTTCAAAACAGCCAATGCCTGGAGCTGGTTTTTGCTTGATATGTAAGTTAGATAGAACTCTAAAAAATTATCCTTCTTTACCAGTGGGTCTATTTATTGCTAATAAAATAAATAAGAGTGGAGAACTTAAAGTTTGGTTCATTCAGAAATTAAACGCTCTAAAAAGTGAGCAAACTTCAAAGCCTTTGATGCAGGAAAATTACTCTGATTTTCTGCATATCAAGAGAAAATGGGTTTCTAATCTGGACGTCCTACCATAATCACCCACATCAAATATCTAGTTATGGTCTTTGGGTGACAGCTCTTTTACTTCTATTATTGAATGGCCAAATAATGCGACTTGCATTGAAAGAGGGGAAGAAGGACTGTATTTTCAAGGGCTGGAAATCAGTTTGAATCTAGTCAAATTAGTGCACATGTACTCAACTACACTAATCCAAATGGGCCACTAGTACCAAGGGAAGGAGACAATAGTAGGACTTCACAGATCCAGATGTTGGGGTTTTTTATGGGACAGAAGTTATCTGAAATATTGGAGATGAATAAGACATTTTGAGAAGGCAGAATCAGAACAAATCAGCTGTACCTGCTCTCATCTAAAAAACATTCAATTATATTTTCATTGGTTTTCTTGCACGTTGGAAATTTTTCAGGTGTGCAAGTATTTTAAAGAAAAAGAAGTATTTCTTATCATGTTTGTATATTGTGCAGTTGATGACCTGGTTAGCTAAAATTTTACATGTATAGAACCAAAGCTGATTGCAAGCATTTCTGTGATGGCATTAGAATGAATTTAGTCAAGTGAGTGGATGTTAATAATCTTTTGGTTTCTTTGCAGATGCAGCCACAGAAAACAGATTAAGGGGAGTACCTACTGCCTTTTTCTCTCTTCACCATGTTTCATGTGTGGTACAATTCTCTGCAAAGCCATAGTGAAAGAGAACATTGTGGGCCTGCTGGAGGGTCTACTTGCTGTCCAAAGCATCCACATTCTTCTCACAAGTATGACAGGACAATAGAAACTCCGTAACCAAAGCACTGAGGAATTTATTGTCCTCTATCTGTTTTTTTACAGCCTGATCATGTGTGGTTTTCATAACAATGTCCATATGGTGATGACAGGCTTGGCTCTGTAAAGCAAGATTTGCACCTTTCTTTACTGCTTGCTGAAAGCTTTCAGAGGCCTTGAAGAGAAAGAATGGCTTTGAACCTTAACAGGTCAGTCAGGATTTACAAATTATATCTGCTTTGCTCTTAAATTTACTTCTTGGTGAAATCATGTTTTTGACATGCATAATGTTCATGCATATCTTGATGTAAATATGAAAAGTAAGTTTATAAATTAAACCATTTTATTGAATGGAACAAGTAATTATGAAGGAGTAATAGTTTCCATTTATATTTTATCCATTTCAAATTTCTATTATATTGTCCAAATTAGTCACTCATAAAGACGTGTTTTAAAAAAATCAAAACCATGATAACGCAGATGTCAATTGCATTAATTTCTGAGTCAAGTATCTCAGCTAAATATATACCTTAGTCCTAGACACGGGTTTATCATAACCTCACCTTAAGATGAAGTTAGTAGTGATAACAATTATCCATACAGTACCTTTACTTGAAAATCTGATAAACTTTTCTCCACATCCTCTGTGGTTACAGAAATGTTAAGCCCCCTCAGAAATCCTCCTTCGATTAATTTTTATTACATGCACGTGTCTTTGTTGTTCTGGTTAAAAATGGAACAGCATATGATGAATGTGATAAATACCCAGCTACCAGTCTTGAGGAAGCTGGCAGAAAAACTTGCTGAAAATTTTCAACCAATTTTTAACCAATTTTCAACCAATTTTCAAACCTGCAGTCCTGGTCAACCAGAGGGAACCAAGTGAATGGAAGTTAGCAAATATTATGTACACCAACAAGAAGGACAGGAAAGAACATCCAGAAAATGACACTCTTTCCAGTTTGACCTCGGTACGAAGGAAGGCAATGCAACAGATCACCTTGAGTGCCATCATGCAGCACGTACAGCATGACCATGGGATCAGCCTCAGACAACACGGCTTTATGAAAGTCGGGTCCTGCTTCTGGTCTCCTTCTGTGACAAGCTCACCTGCTTGTTGGAAAAGGCTGTAGATGTGTCTACCTGCCTTCATCAAAGCTTTTGGCACTCTCTTATTCTCATTTTCCCCCAGAACTTGGCTGCGCATGGTTTGGCTGGGTGCCTTGCTGGCTGCTGGGATGGCCAGGCCCAGAGTAGAGTGTATGATGAACAGAGTTAAATTTGACTTGTGTCCACTCACAAGTGGTGCTCCTCAGGGTTCAGGGTAGTGGACAGTCCTGAGTGTCAAGTGTTCAATATCTTTATGAGGGATTTGGACGAGAGGATTGAGTGTCCTCTCATTTGCAGAATTGGACAAGACTTTTGATCTGCTGGAGGGCCAGAAGGCTCTGCAAAAGGGTCTGGAGAGGCTGGATTTGTGGACCCAAGTCAGCTGGATGAGGTTCAACAAGGTGAAATGCTGGGTCAGAAGTTCATGTCACAACAACCCCAGGCAGTGCTAAAGACTTGGGAAAGAAGGACTGTAAAGACACTGATGGAAAAGAAGCTGGAGGTGCTGGGCAACAACAGCTGAACATGAGCCAGCATGTGCCCAGGCGGTCAGGAACGCCAATGTTACCTTACCCTGTGTCAGCAACCGTGTGGCCAGAAGGACCAGGGTAGTGACCAGTACTGGGCACTGGTGAGACCATACCTTGGGTCCTCTGTCCAGTTTGTGTTCCTTCATGGCAAGAAAGACACTTAGGTGCTGGTGAGTAATCAGAGAAGGGCAATGGAGCTGGTGAAGGGTCTGGAGCACAAGTCCTGTGAGGAGGCTCAAGGAGATGGGGCTGTTTAGCCTGGAGAAAAGGAGGTCAGGGGGACCTTATCACACTCATCGAACTACCTAAAAGGAGGGTGTAGCCAGGGGGAGATCAGCATCTTCTCACAAGTCAAAATTTATATGAGAAGTGAAAATGGTCCCAGGTTGTGCCAGGGGAGGTTTATGTTAGACATTAGTGAAAATTTTTGTTCACTGAAAGAATTCCAAAGCATTGGAATAGGTTGCTTGGGTAGTTGAATCACCACCCCTGGAAGAGAAGAGTTCAAAAGGGATGCAGTTGCGGAACCTGGGGACATGTTTTCATTGTGAACACCACAGTGCTAGCTTAATGATTGAACCTGATGTTCTTAGAGGTCTTTTCAAACCTTAATGATTCTATGTTTCCATGATTCCACGAAACAGAAAATCACTTTCCCTTCAGGTTTCCAGGAAGCAAAAAGCAGAGTGCAAATAAAAATTTCATAAGCAGTACAAATTTCTGTGAAACTAGCAAGGGAGGTAATAGAACACCAGCTCTTCAGTATTCCATGCTGAAACTACGGAAAACTGAATATTTGGATGCCACGCAAAGCAAGCAATAATGGTTTTATACGTACAAACTGCTTATTGTAGAGTGAGAAGCTATTGCATTTTGTTTGATCCATAGAAATTGCCCAAGTACCTCCTTCAAATTTTCAGTAAACACTAAATAATTCAAACCAGATTAACCCCAAAAGAGAAACTAGCGTTTTTCTTAGTCAATTGTTATTCACGCTGATTTTCAGGGTTCTGTGGATGAGCTCTGGAAAATTCTCTACATCAAAATCAGAAAGCTACTTTTTCCCAATAAAAAGATTTCAAGACAGAGACAACTTGGAAAAATATGGTACATGTTATGAATATCTAGGAGAGTAGCTTTCAGTGATTTCAGCTTTATTGAAGAGAAACAGCCTGGGTGAGGGGGCCTGTAGGGTGCACACACACCACTGCCACTCCTGAGGCAATGTAGAGGAGGAGGAGATCAGTTCCATCATCTGGCGGATCTGGGTCTTCTCGCCTCATGAGAGTCTCCAGGAAGACACTTGCTGCATTTGAGTTCAGGGTCCCTATGTCACCTGTGTGCTATCTTGGTTAGGGTGACAAAGGTGGAAAGTTCCATCTCAGGGTTTGGTGCTGTCCCCTACTCTCTCTCTGATCAAAGGTGTTGTTCTTAGTCTTTATTTGTACTGTGGCTCGTTGTTTTAGGGGTCTTTCTTGAGCAACTCTGCCTTCACTTGGCCCTATGGGAGTTCCTATCTGCTTACTAGATGATGTAATCCTCCTCCTTGCCTCAAGTGGTCTGCCATTACAGATGAGAGGGGAGCAGCGGGGGCAATACCCAATGGTAAGAGGGTTTACATAACTAGGAATAATTTAACTGGGAAATAACAAGCTACCATGAAACATTAACTGACAAATTTTAACACAATATCAGAACTTATGTTAACCATTAATCGGCTCTAAAAACTTATTTTCCACAGTACAGTTCAATGGAATGGAGCAACAATTGCTGTAACATCCAGTTTTGTTCCACAGCATATTGCATACAAAACTCAAAAATACTGGAAGCTGAACAGGCTTGTTTGAGACATGACCTTTCAGTAAACTTTGCAGTGAGTGTGCTGAACTACAACAGGAGTTGATAAGAAACCATCTGAGATGGTCTTCAAATTCAGTAAATATTTGAGACACCATTATATTGTATTTCACTAAGATACAGTAGATAAATGACATCAACTCCTGTAACTCTCTTGTTAATCATGAGAAGCTGTGATCAGATTATTGGGGTTTTGAATAATACTTTCTGCAGGGTGTTTCTGTATAATTTCAGATGACTGTGTAGAACACAGGTGTGCAGGAGAACTCTGTCAGTGAGGTGTAAATGATAGATTAGATTCAAGTTTTTTAGGAGGCCAGCTTAAAGGTCTAGGTTGACAAAAAAATCAGGGAAGAGTTTTCCTCTGTGTTTGATGCCCATTTGCAAAGCAGGCTGTGGACAGGCTGCTGAACAAACTGCTGACCTGTCTTCTGACTGACAGAAACTGCACTGGTGGGAGCTAATTCATAGCTGAAATACATCTGCAGCATACACTGTGAAGTAACTAATTTTTCACATCATTTATTTTTTTTTTTCTTTGCTTCCTGCATACTCATATTACTCTTTCCTCACTGTCTTTCTTGCTTCTAATATTGCTTCATAGTAACAAAAATTCTGTCTTGGCCAAATGAGTAAAAAAAAAAGTTTGAAAGCTACTGTGTTGATTGCACAAGCTGGGATGCAGATAAAATCTTTCAGAGGGACCTTAATTTTTCATCCTTTGGCTGCATTTGGGCTTGGGTCAGTGTCATGGGTTCTTCTGGATTGTGCCTTCATTGGATATCATTTTAAAGTAGCAATGTGGTTTTGAAACAGAATTCCCAATATTTCAACCAGCCATATATTGCTTTAGCACATACAGAATAAACTCCCTCCACAGGAAATTTTTAGAGAGTTTCACATCATTGTGATTTTCCTATCTAAACAGGGGTGTTAAGACACCTCTATGAAGTTAACAGCTGTTACTTTCTTATGTTTATCAAAGTCATGCCAAACAGAAGAAAGTCATGGTGGACACAGTAGCCTGTATTCATAACCTAAAGATGGTTAACAAAATAGTTGGCAATAAACTCTACAAGCAGTCAAAACATACATGAGATAGATGTGCATGACAGAAGGCAACTGTTATCTCTCATACTGTGTGATTTTGATACCTTTTATTTCAACTAGGATGGTTCTAGATGGTATCTACTGAGGTTATCTATCAAATCTTATCCCACTTATTTGGCTTCTTAGAGAAGGCAACTCAAGCTGTGACTGTATAAAACCTCATTTCCTTTCCAAAGGGCAGACGAATAGGTCAGCATAGTACCTGTTTAGGACGTAACCTCCTACATGACTTTTCTTGTCATAAAAACATTGGTTTCCCCTAGAAAAGATGTCTATGATCTCTTTTATCAAGTCTAAATTAATCGCTCCAGGGTTTTTCAAAACTGCTGCAGAAAATAATACTTCACTGAATGATTATTTTGGTGAAAATATCCATTCCAGTAAGGTAGGTACACTGGCACAACACAAAAAATAGATATTCTATAGAGGTAGTCATGAAGTATGCAGGAACATAAGCAGAGGTGAACTTTCACTTGCTACCAGTAACTTGTCAACTTCTTGGAACAAGACACTGTTACATGGTGATCTCTGTTCCATTTCTGACTTACAAAGTCATATAATTTTTCTTGATAATACATAAGCTATACAAGAGAGATAAAAATTACTGAAAAAAACTTACAGGCAATGGGTTAAAAGGTAACAAATTTTGGTATCAGCAGAAATGGACCAAATTTTCATCACAAAGCTGTTTCAAAATATATCAATTTCAGCATCTAGGATTTTTTTTTTTTTTAATTAGGAGTAAATGTCAAGAACTAGAGTCAAAAAACAACGTGACTCTTTTGGTTTTGATGGGAACTCCACTAAAATGCATTTACTTTTTATTGTTTGTTATTGATTACAAAAAGAGTCCTCTCAGAGGCAATGTGGAGACAAGGAAAGTACAAGCAGGCTGGTAGATTGCTTTTGTAGTAAATTGTTTGATGTACTCTTGGTTTTAAATTAGAAAATATCTTCTAATTCAAATATAGCCACTTACTCAGGTTTATCACTTTATATGTGCTCTTTTGAGGACTTGCATATTTGTATAAATCACCCAAGGCAGCATTACCAATTTTACAGAGAAAAATCAAATATTAATAACACAGTTGATGAAATCCTGATGGTCACTTAGGAGTCTCACAGTATCCAAGGAAGACTTTCAGGATCCAAAGAAGTTACCACCCATAAGGGTTGCCTATTGAGAAGCTATTTAAGTAATTACGTAATTTAACAAAAGCAAAGCAATTTTTTTTTTCTTGCAAATAATGGAAAACATTAAGGTCTGCAGGGTGTACATGTCTGCTTAGCCCTCAGACCAGATTATCACAATATGTTTGTAGTAATTAGAATATCTTATTAAAACTAATTCCCCTTCAGTTCTCTCAAAGAAATTCTCCAAGCAATAACTATAGTCTTACCAAAGCAAATTCTTAAATTATATCATTCTCTTTTGGGCAATCCCCTACAGATATTATTTGATCAGTACTGAAGAATCCTGCAAACAAAAGGGAAACAGGTTGATATTTTAAAGCTCATCAGGTTCAGAAATCAGACAAATCAGTTTCTCACTTGTTTCTCAAACACCCCCTTCAGATTTTGACATGCTTTCCCAATGTTACTTATCTCCCATGGTACAATGAGTTTTACAGATATCTTTTTTTTTAAATTACCAGCTTTTCAGTATTTATTTTATTATTCTTTCTTATATGTAGACCTTTGCTTTTGGCTCATTTCGCTAGTCTGTAATGGAACACTCTCTGTTATCATACTTTCCAAGCCAAAATCTATTAACACAATGTAAATGAACGGTATAAATACAACCCACACTCACAAGTATTCTGTACTACTTGGAAAAGAGAATGAACCAGCAGCCCTTATCTGAGAACCATTCCATTGCCAGAAGGTATTTCCTAAACTTCCTTGAGTACTCTTCATTCCCTATTCTTCCTAAGAGTGCAGTCTTACGAGAGGAAGGAGACAAGAAAGTTTATTAAGCTTCAAATGAATATTTTGCACCCATTCCACCCTTCTGTCTGGTTCTCTAACAGACTTTTTAACACACATTTAATTGTCTTCTACTTAACTTTACATTTTTTCCACACCATAATGTCTTTCACTCTAGTACCAACAACTACCAGCAGCAACACACTGATTCGTCTCCAGCTAAAAATCAATACAAGTACTACTGCTTTTCAGTCTGTTTGTCTGATTTCCTTTGCTTGTCATCTTGTCCAGTGGTCCAAAGAGAACTCACCTCACCTTGCTACTGCCCATGCCCTCCCTGTCTATGCAGGGTTAGCTTCAGCAAATTCTTGCAAATTTGCCATAATCCCTTAGAATGCCTTTTTCTCTTTTTCCCTAGGAAGGTGAAAATTATTTTAGATTGCCCTGCTCAATATCTTCTTTTCCTATGTAAAACTCAGCCTTGAATTCAATCTGTCTGCTTCCTATTGCAAGTTGTCTTCTTGCAGCATTTTGATATGTCACCTTCATCAATGCTTTCTTCCAGGAGCTTCTGTTTGCACTGGACGACTTTCCACTGGGAAATTAATTTCTTTGTTGACGTTTAATTCTGAATTTTGCAGAATTAAGTCTTTCAAGCTGTGTCTCTTCACTATTAAGACTAACAACATGAAATCAGCTCAGGTACAAGGATCTGTTTCCCTCCTGCCTTTTCCCACCCTCTCTGCATGCTCCAGCTTGCCAATTCCTTTTCTTTAAGGAACCAGCCTCGAGCTTTGTGCTTGAGCTGGTGATTGAACACAATCATGGTGTTGAATATTTCTACATGACCACAGAGGCATTGTGAATCTTTTGGTCCGATATTTCAGGGAAGATGTGGTCAATGCTCTTCATGCACACACACAGAGCACGTATGCCAACTCCAAGGATAACTGAGGCAGTAAACTCTATTCACATTCAAAACAATATAAGCTACATGTAATTTCAGTTGTTCACCAGAGTCTCCACGGTACAAACTGGAGAAGAATCTTTACAACCCAACCTGTAAGTACTTGCACTTTGCTAAAAAACAGTTGAATGATGAGCATCCTTTTTGTGTGTTTTTATTCTGAGATCACAGAAGATCAGTAACAATCTAGAAAATACTGCTTTTTGTCTTGCAATCATATCAATACAATTTCAGTGGATTCATTTGTTTGGCCTAAAGTTTATTTATTGTTTATATGTTTTAAGACAGAGAATAGAAATTACATTGATGGGACAGAATCCTGTCTTGCCTAGACACTGTGAATAATGTAAACATACCATACCCAAAAAAACCCATACCCAAATCATCATCATATGAGGATACAACTTGATACAGACAATGAGAAGCACTGCATTCAGTGAGCAGCCAACTTTTGTTTCAGTCCTAAGAGCACACATTAATTGAACTAAACACTGAAACCCAGCAAAATGGGCTGGGAAATGTCATTGGACTAACTTTTTTCAATAGGTCTCGTTTTCTGGAACTTGAAGTGGAATGCAAAGAACTTATGCTCTCCCAGCATGCTTTAACATTTTCAGATCTATGCTTTCAAAACTGTAAAAAAAATTTTAAAAAAGAGAAAATAAAGCATTGAATGTCACTGGCTAGGATGATATCTAGGGCTAAGATTCCTACTAGTAGGAGCAAGCTGGCTTCCTATTCTTATCATCTGGTTCAATATCTTACAGTTTCTATAAACTCTCTCTATTGATCTTTTTCCCCACATCTGATTCTGACTGCAGTCATGTTATTTGGCAGCTCCTTGTTCACAAATTTTACACGAACAATCAGAAAAGATCAAGTCACAGTGGGGAAAGGGAAAGCCAGCATCACCTGAGTGCCTCTCACCTCTTACTTTTTCAGTGTCATCGACTGCCCTACTTGCCTGCAGTATAACAGGATACAGCTCACAGTGAAGTCCCTTAATGGGTCAGACCATTAAAGTGCACAACTCAGTGCATTCAGGCATGTGTCTCTCATACTAATTGCATCCAATCAAATAACAAGATCACTACAGACTCTAAATCATTTAGGCTTCTTAAAATGCCACTGCTAAGTCTCTTTGTGCTGTTTTCAGGGTGGAGCTGCTTCATACTGTGATATGCTCTAGAAATAAAACAAGAAGGAGGATAAATATAAAATTTCAGTTGCATGTTTGCAAATAAATGTTACCTGTTTTCTTAGCAGTTGTTACATATGTATCATATATATATTTTTTGCTAAAGTGAATGTTGCTGGTCTAGGGTTTTTGCTGGTTTTGTTTTTTGGGGGTTGAGGTTTTGGGGGTTTTTTGTTTGGTTTTTTGTTTGTTTTATTGATTGTTTCTTCTTTCTATTGCGGTTCTGCTCAGAGAAGCTGCAGCTCTGAGTAGCTGCCAAGGGAGAGGGTTACATACAATGAAAAACACAATGCATTCTCTGCAGATATAGGACTCTGACTTACTCTCTTCCTCTAAACCCCTCCAGCTACCTCTAAGGATCAGAGGGTTTACACTTCCCCTATCCCCAAAGCAGTTGAATTTGTTTAAATACTTTTGTGATTAACTTAAAATGCATGCTTTTGTATTTACAGCTTAGTTTTTCAGCAAGAAGTACTCCCCCAGGGAATAAATCCATCTCATTGTCATCTTGCCTTCTACGGCCACGTTGCCTGCACCTCTGAAAGGCCAGGTCATGCCAGGTAGCACAGTTGCTGAGCAGTGACCTTGAGCAGAGATAAATTCCATTACCTTCTCAGTGGTTTTCCTGCACTTACTGTAGGCAAGAGTTCAAGTGCATTAGCAGAGAATAAAGGTAAGCTAACAGCTCAATGGTAAAATTCTTCTAGCACTTTTCCCCTTTTCTCCTGCTATTTCAGAGAGCTGAAGGGACAGACATGGTTACATCTCCATTAGACAACCTGAACCTGATTAAAAATGCTGCATATTCTGATTATTGCACACAAGATTGCTTTAAAAAGTGCTAGCTACATAATGCTTTCGAATAATTGCTATCGAACAATCAGCAATCATTAAAATACCCAAAAGGTAAAAATGTGAGTCCAAATTTCTCAAAATTGAAAAGGTGGCTTACCTCCCAGGTTCTTTTTATTTAACCAAAGTGATAAAATCACTCTGCTGATAGTAAAAGATGCAACTCTAAATTTTGTAAATTTGCATTAGTAATAACGGTCTAGAAAACAGAAATCAAAGGGTAAAATAATGCCCCTACTGTTTGAAATGTAGTGTTTATAGTTTATTTTTTTTTAATTACATGTCTGATTCCCAGTATTTCTGAAATACCTTTTTAGTATACGGGTATAAAGAGTAACTATGATGCAATTCTGGCTAAGGTCTTCTCTTAACTAATATGTAAGTCAAATTTTGCTGGTACAAGAGAATATCTATCTAGTTCTATGTATAATGAGGACCTCTGTACCTGCTCATGTGTTCATATTATATTATATTTTTGTGGACATATTTCAGCACATAAAAAAGAAATTTAAACACCACAGACACAAAATGTCTCATAGAATGTGAACATATCCACCCACCAAGTGTGTAAAGTGAAAAATCAAAGGTTAGAAACAGGCATTAATTTCCAACTTCTCAGGCATTATCTGGGAGGGGGGGGTTGACTCTCTCAGCCAGAACGAATTTTGGGTTTGCATACAAGATGTAAATCAAGCAGTGGTCTTCAGCGTGACCATGTCCAGCTCTCTCCGAAGTTGTGAGAGCACCAAACACCGTCCTGCCCATTCAGTGCTGCTGTGAGGGTTATCTGCAGTGAAAAATTCTGGACTGTGTGAAACTGTGGTGTAGCGGTGGCAACAGGAAAGTACCAATATTCCAAGGAACAAAAATTACCCCCGTTCAAAACAGTCACAATTGAACAGAAATAAATGTATTTAAGAGAAGGCAAAACCATCAATGTATTGATTGCTGGAAGAGCACCTGATGGCTCCTCCTGTCTACTGGACTCTGATTTTGTGAGCGCTGAACATGATCTTTTATCCCTGTAACTGTTGCTTTTTCCCTCCACTCCTTACCTCTTTAATCACAGCCCTTTTCATTTGTTAAGTTTCATGGAAGTTCCTGTAAATTGGTAGAGGCCCCAGACTGTTCAACTTGTGCATATAATGTTTGATGTCGACAAACCATCTTAGAGCCCTCAGATTAAAATGCATAATCTGTGAAAGCTCCTTCTCCAGACTGTCACAGTGACCCTAACAGAGAGTGAAGCCTCTGTCCACCCAGGCTAGTCAGACGCCCATGACAAGTGGGTGACACTCCTCGGGATCAGCAGAACCCAAGGGGCGGCTAAGGGATTCTTCCCTTGTAGCTGGAGAAGCTTGCAACAATGGTGGAGGAAGGAGTCTGACTTGGGAAGAAGGCAAAATCCAAGACCTTTATTACAGTCCCACAGAAGAACCCCTCGCCTCAGGAGAGCTGCTCCAACTGAGCACTAACACAAGCATTGCAACAACTTATAAACAGTGGAGGCACAGAAGAGGGGGAATCAACCCTTCAACCAATAAGAGGCAAGGTGGGAGTGGGTTAGGGTAGGAAGGACTGTCCAGGGATCCAGTGGGGGAGGGACTTCCTCCATCCCAGTCCAATCACGCGACACCCTTCCACGAACTTTCTAGAAGCAAAGGGAGGGGCAACCGAGTGACAGACAGGACTCAGAGGAGGGAGCTGGAAAGGATACATTGGGATGGGCAGCAGAAGGGGAAGGGACAAACTTGGGAAGTAACATTTTTTGAAACCAGAGGGGGGAAAGGGACAAACCATTACAACTCAACTTGACAGAACACAACACCAGACAAGTTTTCTGTCATGACCTTCTCACTGCAAGTTTTAGCTGCCAGACCCTGAAGGCAGAGGGAAGTGACAGCACTCCCCCTAGAACCCAGCAGTACCAACCTGACACGATGTGCAGCTGTCAAGGAAGGGTTGCAGGCAGACAGCCTCCCTGGGCCCTGTGCTTGCTTTGTCTGCTCCTTGCAGAGATTTTGCCTGAGCCTGCCTCAAAAATGCTGCCACAGCAAAGGTGATTTTCAGGATGCAGAGACAAAAAACACCTCCTCAAAACCCCAACAAACTCCCACCGTTCCACTTTATCATCCAAGATTTGTTTGACATAGACTGATCACTTGCAATAAATAAAACAATTATGGCTCAGACTTTATCTATGGTTCCGAGATGACTTAAAAATCATCAAATAAATTATATTGCTGTTAGGCATAACATACAGCTGGGTACCCTAAAGCACAGGCAAAATAGAATTTTTGCTTTTTCCAGATTCAGAATTTTTAAGACCAGAAAGGGTCATTATACCATCTGTCTGTTTATGCATCATATTTCACCTGTTTCCCACTCAATGGAATCCATTACAGTATTTTGTAATTAAGAGTATGCTCACATAGTTAAAAAAGTTTGAGTTACCTCATCTGAAAAAACCATCATACCCAAGTCAACATACTGATCTTAGCTCATTACAACACCTTGGGTTTGCCACTTTGGAGCAGATTTGCAACAAATTGAATTTAGGATTAGTTTCTATGTCATTACACCTTTCAGCCAAAAGCTCATAATTTCTCTAAATGTCCTATGTCTCACACCTGCAATCACGCACAAAAACCCAACAAAACATTTTCCAGAAAGGAATAACTCCTCACTCAAACACAGAGAATGCCTCACTTTTGTTGGTAGATTATTTTACCAGATTATCAGCATCTTTTAAAAATGTGCTATATTAGTCATTTGAATGTGACTGGCTCTAACTTGCAGCAATTCACTCCTGTTATGCACTTCAGAGGCAATTTAAAAGGCTCTTTAGTTTCAGGTAGTTTTTACCCCTAAAGCACTTGCGCACCATAATCAAGCTGTCTCTTCACTGATATGAAGAAAATTGATAAAGCTCTGTATGTTTCTCACCAAAAAACCAGCTTCTCTTGCTCTAGAATGTGATTATTTGCTTACTCCAATTTTCCACCTATTTTTAAAGCTATGGGGAAAAAATCCTCTGCATGATATTTATGGGCAGTGATGTCATATTTCACACCTAGAGGTTTATATGCCTTCTTTTTTGCTCCTGACTCTTTATTTCCCTGCTTATACATGTAAATATCACCTCAGAATTTAAGTCATAGATGTTCACGCATAATTATTTGTCTCCTATGATCTTTAATACTTCCAGGTCACTGCTTTCAAGAATATACATCACCATTCTGTATAACATGATGGTGTGGTTCATTCTCCTAGATATTATCTCTTCTTGGAGTTTGCTGAAATTGTTTTGTTCTAATAACCTAACTATGCCTCTGCTGATCTGGCTTGATTTTATCAATCCCTTTCTGGTGTTGGGGGTCATAAACAGTGTGCAGTATCTTGGTGTAGACTAGTGAGCACCAAACCAGTGGAGAAAATCCTGTCCCTTAATTGACTGGATATTTCACACAGTCCAGTTGGGCTTCACAGGTGCCAGAGCACACTTCTTGTTTCTGCTCAGCTTCCTGCCCACTCAGATCCCAAGTCCTTCTGCCAGAGCTCCTTCCAAGCAAGCAGTCAGCTGGAGGGGTTATCCCTCTCAGGGGCAGAACTTCCATTTCTCCTTGTTGAATTCCTCGTTTTAAACTTCCCCTAATCCAGCATCAATTTCAACCTTGACATGAGTACAGCCTCTGCTCCTCCAGGTTACATGGTCATAATGAGGACAAATCCCATTACAGATCTCTGCAGCAGTCCCCTTGACACTGGCCTTAACCAAAATCCCCTGAGTCCAACATCTAGTCAGGGTTTCCTCCATTTGATAGTGCACGCATGCAGACAATAAAATTCTTCCTTGGATTTGAGAGTACTGTATGAAAAACAGTGAAAAGCTTTATTAAAACTGAGGAAAATTGTACTGACTGCTCTCTCCTCATCAACAAATCATCCTGTCTCATTCTCACACAAGTAATTATATTGGTGAGGCATGGTTGACCCTCAGCAGATTTATGCCAGTGATTCTCCAACAGTTTCTCCTTATCTATGTGGCTAAATTTCTGTTTGAACTAATACTAGGCTAATCATAACATCTTCCTAAGTTACTTTCTTATTTTAATATGTACATAGAGGAAAAATGGGCCCGACTACACTCTCAACACATTTTGAGACAAAAAGCTTGGAAGGAGTGGCTGAAACATGAGTGGGTTTTGTTGCCATTCACATAGAACTGGTGGAACTGATTGCCCAGGAGACAGCTCAGTGGAGAAGGACCTGGGTGCTGGTGGACAGCAAGCTGACCATGAGAAAGAAATGTTCCCTTTCTGTAAAGAAAGCCAGCAGCCTCCTGGGCCAGGGATATCTGTGTGTTTTCTGATCCAGAACCTGACATGCTGACTGCAGTTCTGGGATGCTTGGTGTAAGAAAGGCATGAACTTGCTGGAACGAGCCACACATGGGGCCACAAAGAAGTTTGAGACTGGAGCATCTTTTCCATAAGCAAAGAGGACCATTATTCTTTACCCTGCAGAAGAGAAGGCTCAAGGGAATCTTGTCTACATGTATAAATACTGGAGAGGAATGAAGAGAGAAGAGGGAGCCGAACTCTTCACAGAAGAACCCACTACAGGACAGTTAAAATACATTAAACTATGTGTGAACATGAGAAGATACCCTTTTCACTGTGAAGGCAGTCAAATACTGGCACAGATTTTCTAGAGAGGTTGTGGAGTGTTGTTGTGGTTTGGGCCAGTCTGGTGGGCCAATCGAAAGTTAGCTTTTTGATTGGCATGTCATTTGGCTACTTAGAAAACAAAGTGCAACTTTGGAGGATATTCGTAGAGAAGTCACTTCAAAGTTCGGCCTTTTTGAGTTCTGGCCGCTGAGAAGTTAGCACTTCTCTGTGAGTTGGGGAGGCCGGGCCAGGCCCAGGCCGGGCCTCCATGGGGGAGGGAGGGGATGATCCCCCGCTCTGTTCAAATTAGTTTTACAGCAGCTAAAGCGCCTGTAAAAGAGAGCTAGCTCCGGGCTGGGCTCGCCCTAGACGAGACTGAAAAGTAAATAATTTTGAAATCCCATCGTCAGTTTAAGTTTTTTTCTGGTATCTTTGCGACTTTGAAAAAATCTCGGCTGCTGCGCCCATCAGTGATCACATGACCACCGCAGGCCTGACTAAAGACGTTTAACCCTTTCCCTCCTCCATGAAAAGCAACAAGTAAAAATAAAAAGAAAAGCAGCAAAGTCAGCAAAAAATTTGATAAAAACTGCTGAAAAAAAAAGATAAAGAAAGTAGACAGTTTTGTCTAGACTTCTGTAATCAAAAGTTGTGAAGTCCCCAGCTCCTAGAATAGAATAAAGAAAAATGTAAAGCCTGACTCCTAATCTAATAAGAAATCTCTATACTGTTAAGATAGAAATTATTTTAAAAGTAAAAAATGAAAACCTTTGAAAGAGACATTCTTAAAAATACTACCCCAAATGCAGTAAAGCCCCATAAGCAGCTAAAGAAGCTGCTAATAGGGTAAGACTGCACAAATCTGTAAATTCTGAATAGTTGCAAATTTGTGACATTGAGAATATAACATAGTCTGTGAAGATTCCGGAGAGACTCCTCTCCCAAGTGATGTACAATTTGTGAATATAGTTACAGCTGACTAAAATCGTAATAATCTCTATAGAAAAATAAACGGTTTGTAAAAGAAGAAAAGGTCAGTTTTAAAAGTCCTTTTTTTTCTTTAGTATGTTAATAAACTGTTTGTTTAGTTGTAAGTTAAGCCTGTTTTTGCCTTTTTCTTCCGAAATCCCATCTCATTTTTTAGTGAACGAAATTTAGTAAATCTAAAACCATAACAAGTGTTATTCTTGAAGATACTCAAAACCCAGCTGGACATGATCCTGGACCACCTCCTCTAGTTGATTCTGCTTGAGCAGAGAAAGTGTACTGGAAGAATCCAAGAAGCTCCTTTAATTATTAATCATTCTGTGATTCATCAATTTTAAGTTAAAGTTCCATCTTTTAACCTAAATAAATGATGTATTCTTTGATTTATAAGTATTTTCTTACAAAGATTGTCATATAGTGTCTGCATATATCTTTTTAACTGACATTACCTAAAGGTGGGATTTTGTTGCTATTTTATTCCGGTTGAGAAGCTTGTGGTTGGAGCTGAGGTGCACATAGGCTTGGGGTTAAGCACTTTCAGGTTATAAGGCTGGGGCATTTCCAGTCTTTCACAGGTTATAATCTTTGCAAAATAATACTAATGTCTTAAGCATATCTAATCGTGTAGTTTCTTCTCTAAAGTAATTTGCATTCATGTAAAATGAAATGGGCACCTATTAGTGGGATACCTTTGTGTGTATGTGTGTGTGTGCATGTCAGGAAGGTTTTTTCTGATGTGGTTTTAGACCCAGGATTAATTTTTCAGGAATAGAGTTGTAAACTTGCAGGTTTTTTTAGATATAGGCATGACTACCTGAACACATCAGTGCTCCATAGAGGGAACAGTCAGACACAAGTCACTCTGCCAGAAATACACGTTCTCCCTATGGAGCAGTTACACACACAGATGATCGTGGCTGTACAGTTGTATTTATTTAGTTAGAATTGTTTCAGCTCCCCACTGTTTCCTGTAGATTCATTTTTGAAAGATAAAAGGAAGACTATAGACACTAAGGCTGAATCTCTCAAAGCTGGTGAGTCAAGAGATATACTAGATTAGAAAAAGAATGAGTAGAAAGGGGGTTTTAGTATTTTCTGATTACTTTAAAAAATCCAAACAGGCACATCTACTTTCAGAGCACCCCCAGGCACATTTGCTTGACTCATCTTCTTCCAGCTTCAATCTACTTGTAAACATCAGAGTAACAGTTGGCTTTACAATCCTGTCTCTAATTGCTTGGTCTAATAGACACTTTGTTTCTAGATCCATTTGATAACCAATATAGCCTGTGAAACCCCAAGCAAATCCAACTGACCTCCTCTTCTTTTCTTTCCATGTAGAAGCAAGGCAGTTTATGTGATTTACAGCACTGCCTTCCCTGTTCTGGCTGCTGAGCCTACCACACATCCTCTCCCTCCTCCTCCTCTATTTCCCATTCCTGGTGCCAACTCTAAGCACCACTCAGCTTTTCCTCTACCTGGAAAGTTCTCCACACACTTAATTAGCAATGTGAGGCTCTAATTTCCCCTCAGAGGAGCTATCTTTTCTCCTTGTCCTATCACCCCCAACCTTCTCTCTAATAAAAGGATCAAATCCTGCTTTCAGCTTTCCAAGAACTCAATCAGTCTCCCTTGCCCTTTGCTACCCTCTTCAGCCTTGCTCCCTAGTCTGCAAAGGCCATTCATTTTATATATCTAATGAATGTCTGAGAGTTTGTAAAATTTATATAAAAGGTACTAGCTAAGGCCTGATTTTCTGCCAGCTGCAAAAGAGGAATCTGACAAATCTGTTTTGTCTACTTTCAGCAAAAAAGACTGTCAAAAAAGTTTGGTAAAACTGACCTTAGTATTGCACATATATTAATAAGTGTGTGAATGAAGATATCTTTCCATCTGTATCTGCTTTTTCTGTCTGTGAATTGAAGGACATAGAGATGATCCAGGCTCAGAATAGCCACAGGAAATATTGGTGTTTCTGAAAGTGTTCATCCTGTCTTTGCTCTTCTACAGTGCAATGACAGTGCAGAAACATTTTGTTTGGTGCACCTTATTTCTGCATTTTTAAGGCCTGATGCATTCTCTTGTGCCCTGAATTGTTACGGTGTATAATCATGATTTGTAAATGGTTCTTCCCATTCCCCTGAACCCCCCTATCCCAACCCCTGGTGGTATCACCCTGTCTTGTCAATCACCCTGGTTGATCCTCTCCTATTGGCAAGATGCCAGGGTGCCACCCTTCCCATTGTAGTGTAAAATGCCCTTGGCCTTGACCACGCCCCTCCACCTCCCCCATTGGATCTGGATCCCCCTGGTTCAGATTTCACCCAAGGTGACTTAAGTGGTCCAGAATCCATTCTAAGCCATTCTGCCTTCCACCCCCGATGGAATAAACATCTCCTAACCAAAGCAGAATCCGCTCTTCATTCACCAAGCCTCAGACCACGTGGAGCCTAGAGATTGAACCCCCACGAATTATCAGTGGAGCAGGGCACAGAAACCTCTGCTAGCCGGTAACAGAAAGCCCTCAGCATCCACACTGAATCACATACTCTTTAGAGTAGGAATTATGTTGACCCATGCCTTTGTTTGAAATGGGATCTACAGGCATGGTAAGGGGTTTGATGGGGCTTTACTCACTATGTACAACTTATAAAAAAAATAAAATTCTACACATCTGAGACATTTCTAACCTTTTAATTTCCTGGGAAATTTGATAAAATTAATTTCATTTTCTAACTTTCCAGATATATTTCTCTCAAAACATCTTGTTTTCAAGTGAATTAAATGTTTTGCAGACAATTGTTTGTTTGTTGACAATAAACTGAGAGCCACCAGCAGGATGGCTCTATCAGACATCTATACACATACGTTTTTATTTCCACTATAATTAATTTTCAGATGTTTTCTGATGTAAAAATTACAAAAGAATAATATTATTTATTTGTTACTCCAATGGAATTTTTAAAGATAAAATATTTTAGTATTTCCTGAAAAGAAGATGAAAGTTATCTCTTTGGTTAGACCATTTCCTGTTCTCCTTACTCTATTTACTTATGACAGCCAAGGAGCAGAAAGAGTGCCAAACAATAAGGAATACACACATAAAATGCTCATGGAATATTACTGAAGAAATTCACTACTGAAAATGATACCTCCAGAAAAGGATATTTTTTCCTTAAAGTCCAGCTTTTGAGTTCCTGATTCCTGGAAATGTCATAGTTGCCCAAGATGGAGATTCCACACTTCCTGTAGAGTTCATGCAGTGGGCATCACCATGTAGACGATGACTCCTTGTCTTTACTCCCCAGCAGCAGTGCAATGCCTTCTGTGGAAGCAGGGCACCTTCATCTATCCCAAAACTAATCCATTGTCCTTTTTGACGAAAGAGGCAAACCTTTCCTTGGGGGAGCCTGGCACTGCCCAGTCTTTCCCCAAAAGAAAATCACTGTCAGTATGGCTGCTGATGGTAATAAGTTTCTCTATCACTTAACAGCTGGGTTTAAAGTGAGGTACAAATTCTTACAAATCCCTCTGTTCCACACAAAGCAATAAACTGAATAGACTTTGGATTAAATAATAAAAGTATGGTTATGACAGCTTGGAAAAATATGAAATTAGTAGTGTTGCAAGAACATCTCTTGTACTTGTCTTTCAAATAAAATATAAACTGAGCTGCTTTAACACTTTAACACACTTATTAATAAAAATATAATTTAAAAGTTGAATGAAAGAAGTATTAATATTCTTAAAATACCAGATTTAGACTTCTTGGTTTCTCATTACATCTCAGAATGTAATGAGAATGAATGCCCCTTTTTTCTATATCTCTGAAAATCCTTCCCTAAGAAAGTGTTTTATACATTCTTCATTTGTTTCCTTCTCTGCCTATAAAGTCACAATCCCCTTTCTATAAAATCATAATCTCATTTCTTTAAGTATGCTAATTAGCAGGTCATACAAACAAACAAACAAAAAGAAACTCCAACTTTATTTTTTTCTTTTGCTTCAAAAGTTTTCTGGAATACAGTGAATAGCACTGTATTTTCTTTTTCTTTCAGTTCACAGTGATTGCTGAAGGAACTGGAGATCTTCTGTCAAAGAAATGTCTGGACACAGTGATGCAGTAATCTGTAAAGCAAGATTAACTCTGCAGTGACAGAGGGAAGAAATTAGTAAACAAATCACTTTCAGAATGTATAAGAAAAATGTGTTCTCAGAGCCCCTTTATTACAAAACAGACTGAAAGAAGTGATGGCCCCCAAGTTGTAATATGACAATGAGAAGGGGAAAGTGTTCACTGTGCAGGCTGTAGCTGGGCAAACAGATGGAAAACTCCACTGAGTCCTTTACCAGCCACATGCCAGTCTCTAAATGACAGCACAAAGTCTGCACTCTCCCTTAATGGGACATCTGTGTCTCTGAATTTATAGCTGCCACACCACAAGATCACACACTGGAATAGCCTGAGACATGACTTGTACGCGTACCTGATCATCATTGCAGCATTGTTCTCGCATGCCAGAGCTTTAGAGGGAAATGATTAAATGATATTGTACACCCACCACTAACTAACTGCTCGTGGCAGAATGGGGATTTTTGAGTGGCTGGCAGAACATGATTGTAGTCTAAGTGAAACAGATTTGGTAGAATAGTTTCAATTATGTACCTAAAGAAAGGTTCTGGACTGAATACAGCCTTATCAAGTGCAGTTCACTGAGTCTGAAAGCAGCTGTAAATTCAGTGGTAGTAGGAACTGCAAACCATGTAATTTGAAAATGTTCGTCATCCAGTATGCCCTACAGAATATAGACAAGGCCATTTTAGTGAAACAAGCAACTCGGAAATGCCTCAAAGTGATGGCTCTTCGAAAAGCGGGGGGAAACAATTGTTGTTACCTATTGCTTTAAAAGCCCCACAGTTTAGTCCAAACACTCGCAGTGATGTGAGGCTGAAAGTTGAACAGTTCCCATTGCATTTACTCCCAGGCCCCATAATCTTTTGTCATTTTAAGTGATGGAAAGGATGAAATGAAGATGTGATGAAAAACAAAACTGTGCAAAACTTGCCAAGCCCCCTCCCTTGCACGCAGTCCTTCATGGCTTATTCTGAAACATATGCCATTGTAAAACTGTTAGGAGTCTCTTAAGATCTCTGAGTCCAGCAAATTAACAGCATTTACTTCCCCATGAATATAGGAATATGCAAGCGAGTTCTGTAAGAAACAGTAGAGGAGTGAGCCATAGGAGTGCAGGAGTTCAGGAGGAGTACACAAGGAGAAAAAAAAATCTCCTGCTGTGGTTTCCAAATACAAAGTTTTCTACTAAAATCACTGTATTCATCTATTGGAAAAAGGGGGCCCTAGAAAACTCCCACAGATGTCTCATAAATACTGGTTTTGTTTTAATTCCAGCAGGGAGGCTAATTTACAGTGATGCTTAGGGCACAGGTGAACTAGGATTTTCTGGTTCATTAAATGGAGGGAGGCTCAAAAGAACTGCAGACCTCCACAGTACTTTCTTTGAGGCCCAAATGAGGATTGAAAGTTTTCAAAGCCAACTGTTCAGGTGAAATGCTGAGGAACACATATGTGTTGCATTTAGAAATATAGTCAATACATTCAGCTCCTCAACTTCAATCAAGCCCAAATTGCTGTAAATCAGTGTTTCATGGTGACAGAGAATTGATTTCTTCATGGATGTACTTTCAAGTTTGTTAGGTATTCTTAAGAAATTCTAGGACTATAGAAGCGAAATCTACACAAGGAGTCTACCTGTCACAATTTTTTTTACATCTCAGCTGGCTTTGCAGTTTAAAAGGAGAAGAAAAGGAAAAAAATAGAAAATGATCTTTCAACTTTCCTCTTGAGAGTACAAACTCAAGTTCCTCATATTTTATCAGGTCTGACAGGTCAGTGTGGGATAAAAGCATAATGTCCCCCTTACCTTCGACTATATATTTGCCTTTATTATTCCAGTCCCTAAACTCTCTCATGTTAATGGTTTGCAAAAAGGCACAGGGATATTAACAATCTACAGCCAATTAGCCAGACTTGCTTTACTTCATTGTATTTATCAGGTGCATAAATTCTGGGGTTATTTTTCTCCACATAAAAAAATTAGACAATACTTGATTTAATATTAATACCTTATGCTAGTCCTAATCCTTCTCCAAAGATGTGTAATTAATTTTTATGTGATATATTCAACGTGAATCTCAAAGCATAATAAAACTCCCTTGTCCTCATTACGTGTAATGGAAAGGCTTACAGACCTTCTGAATCTTTACCACAGCTTTATACTCCTGCTCATTGCTGCTCCAGAAGTCTTTGCTTCCAGATGTGACGATCCCAAAGGCAGTTCCATTGGGAACAGAAATACAGAGAAGTCAGAAGAAGTTGCCTGATGCTGCACTGGAATCATCTGCAGTCAGTGCTTCTCGAAAACAAAAACATGTACCTCCTGTTCATAGCATGCAATCAGAGGTAATTAGCTTATTAGCTGTCCATAGTAACAGAAAAAAAAGGACCTTCTCTCGAGAATACTGTAAATTACTTGAAGAATTCATGCACTAATACATTTTACTGTCAGCACGTTATTTTTAAAATATTTTTAAAAGAAAATGCAAATCAGAATTAAGTGCTGGTGAAAAAAAAAACCCAAACAAACAAAAAAGCAAACAACAAGAACCCCTCACAATACAAAATAAAAATAACTACCAAAAAACTTGGTGCCTAAGTTTCTTATTATAGAACTTCCTGTTAGAATAATCCATATATTGGCTTGTGAGCTAGTTGAAAGACAGACTGGCATAGGTTCACACTACATATAAGAGTCTGTTTAAAAGTTAAGGGTTTTAAGCTTTGAGACATTTTTCATGGGCCTTTAGGGAGCTGGTTCAGAAAAAAAGTTGCAAAATATCTAGGTGTGAAAGTAATCTGAGCACTGCCTGCATGGTTTAGAAATCCCTGTTCCTGGAGATACTGTTTGCTTTGTACTTGTCTGTTCAGATTCAGGAAGCCAAAAGATCTTACTAGGAGCCTTCTCAGAGCTGGCATGAAATATTTCAGCAACTGGAATGTGAAACACCATGGTGAAGAAAGCTTGATGGTCCTGCCAGCAAGCAAGAGAAGATCGTAGGTGCATGCAACATGCAATTCCTTATTTTGGGTTTTTGTGCATATTCTCGACCTCCAAGTGGCAGATACTCCCATAGCTCACTGAGTATAGCTGATCTGATTTTAATTTCTGCCTTCTGTCAAGAGAATATTCTCACACTGAGGTCAGATCCCTTGGTTAGTGGAAATACACTGCAGCAAAGCAATATGGCTTAAAAAAAAAAAAAAAAAANTTAAAAAAAAAAAAAAAAAAAGAAGAGTGTTTCAGAATTGCTGTAGTGCACAATAATCATATACTATTTGTGTGCAAAATTAAAATTGTTGTAAAGTGTCTTGAGGAGCCAGGAGTTTCAATCATCATTTAAGTGGCTTTCTTATTACAAACTGCATGTCTGACCTTGATGAATTTCCATTGCTTGAAATTTTGTATCAGGGTAGGACAGCAGCAATTTAAAAGCCTTCAAGCAAACAGATATGGGGAATGCTAGAATAGCAGTTAACAAAATTAAGATAATGGACAAAGATATACAAAAGTTAATTTTGCTGGCTAGTTTAAGTGCAATGATAAGTTCAGAAAAAGAAATTTATAAATTCTGATACTAACATCAAATCAATACAAAGTACTAAAATGCAGAGTGTTTTTGATTTAGAAAATAGGTTTGCAAAAATTCTTCCTTTAATTCTTTGCATGCTGTATATATTGAGGTCTGAATTCTTGTGGTGTGGACTCTTCAATACTCTAGAAAGTTCCAGAAGTCATCCTTATAGAAAGCTCACTTACAGATCTCTTGGTAAATTAACGTGCATAGTGGCTAAGATGCATTTTTGCTGCATCATCAACCATCATCATCATCATCCTCCTCTTCCTCATGGTATTAAACAAAGCAAAGTGAACTTGATGACAGCTGAGTTTTGCAAGCAGTTTGTTTTTTTCATGACATGAAGGACTGTGGGAAAACTCAGTGCATCGTTTCCCATGTAGTACTGCACACTGAGTCAGTGTGGTAAGTCTACTTGGTAGAGTGAGGTAGCTCAGATGAATCTCTATACTCAAAAGAGATGGTATTCCCCCTTACCTCTCCTAGTAGATCAGTTTTTCAAATGAGTTCATTTTATCTGATAAAAATGTATTAAAATTTCAACTTTCAGTCCAAGACAGCACATATTGGTTCAGAAATGGTCAAAAACCCCTTTAATATTAAAAAAAAAAAAAAAAATTTGGATTAGAATGCCAGTTTGCCACAAAACCACCAGATATTTTGTCTAAAAGAAAATGGAGATTTTCACATTAGTCAGACTTGAGATAGAATTTTGGAGGGGCAGCAATTTTTTTT
The DNA here is from genome assembly GCA_013400435.1 of Pycnonotus jocosus. Lineage (NCBI taxonomy): Eukaryota > Metazoa > Chordata > Aves > Passeriformes > Pycnonotidae > Pycnonotus > Pycnonotus jocosus. The sequence continues at coordinate 30,023 of VWYP01022029.1, read as the reverse complement.
CTTTACTATGAAATACATACATACATATACATATATACATACCTGTATATATACACATACAGACACAGAAACACATGTATTACTCCTTTTTTGTTGCAAGGCCCTTATGATGTAAAGAAACTGTCTCTTTGACAGAACTGACAAAAACTATATTTTAAATTTTACCCCATAAAAATCATAAATGTTTTGGACTTCTGGAGAGCAATGAAAGTAGATTAAAATAATGCTTTTCTGTATAAGCCTTTGCTGAGATTGGGAAGATCTAGGGCTGGAACTGTTGTCAGTTCTCAGAGATACAATTGAGGATTTTAAATGTCATTTGTAAAGAGGAACAGCTAATCTACTTCACAACATGATCCAAGAAACTGCTCCAGAGGGTTAGATAATGGCCAGGGAGATCCCACTGATTGCACAATGATTACACCAGTCATCAGATTATACCAGAGGTGTGACAGTCTGAACAGTAGGAAGATGTGGTTTGAATGATAAACAGAAAAGGAAATGATAGCACTCAAATGAACAGATGCTGCTTTAAATTTTTTTCCTTACTTTTCAACTGGAATCACAATTTATTTTCTAGTAAAAACAATAAAAACATTCAGGTATTCCTCATGTTTAGAAAGAGGGAAAAATGAATTCTGGCAGAGAAAAATAAATGGTATATTTTATTTTGTTTAGAGTCAAATACTGTGGATGTCCTAAAGCTATATAGATAAATGCAAATACTGCCTGGAGTTGCATAATTTCATGTTATCACGAGTAGTACTCTCCCAATAAAAGCAATAGCTGATTGTGTGTTTTGGAGACCTGAGGTTAGAATATAATGTGATATTGGTAATTTGTAAAACCTGATACCTCCTCTGAATGCTGCCTGCCCCCTGAGGCCCTCCACAGACAGCTGCTGTTTTTATCCACCCCAGCCAGCCACACTGTCACTCCTTTCTTTTTCTCTGTTCATGTCTGAAATGTTTGCCAAATCATGGCCCAGCATTTCTCTGCCATTGCAAAGAAGCTAAAACTTACTCACTGAGTCCCTTGATTAACACATAAAAATCAGATGTGCAAAGTTAACATAAAGACTTATTGTAAGCATATGTCACTCTAATTAGTCCCAAAATCTCTATGCCTAATGCAAAATGCCTGGTATAACCATTAGCACATACCACGTGCACCTTTGAAGTATAATAAAGGTAAAAAAATCCACCACTGAACATGTTCTTACAGAAGCTTCTAATAACTGAAAAGGTAATAAAATATTATTACAGGATTAGGTTGTTTACAGCTATTTTAATTTTTACAATGGAGACGGAGGGGAAAAAAGAAATGCCTGTGCTTGCTGCATGTGTTATTTCCTATGAAGATGGTCACAGAGGTAAAGGAAAGGGTGGAGGGTGTTTATTTGTGTGACATCTTACTGAGTTTTGACAATTAGTAGAGATGAAGTAGTATGTACAGAATTTATTTTCAAATGGAAAGTTTTATATTTGATTTCAAAAAAATGTTTGGTTTCGAAAAACACTGCTCAAAAGCACAAGATAATAGGTCTTTGGATTAGTATACACAGAAGATGCTTCTGATAGGATTCTTTCCATATGAATCACCTGGGCAACTTCCTGTAAACTACACAGGTGGGCTCAGTATAAACACAAGTCTTGACTGCTTTTTTAGTAATTTTTTCTACTTCCAATCTTAAACTTTGGCCCATGGAGAAAGGGTGACTCATCTAACAGAGAGCTGCATACTGTAGAATTTTGGCTTGACTCTTTCTGTCTTTAATTTTTTGCAGCAAATCTCAATTCTGACTTCTTTCATGGGGCCAAAAATCTGATTCTGTAGAGTAGGCATTGTTTCTCTAGTTGAACCTTCAAGGATTGTCCTGGTTTTAAAAAATTTTGCAGTAGGTCAGTCAAACTTGTTAGAGTTACAGGCGCTATATAACACTTCTTAAGTCAGCTTTTTGCCTTTGGAATTCTCATGAAAGAATGTTAGTTCAGGTTTTAGAATTTAAAGAGGTCTTGTATCAAAAAGACGACAACAGTGGGCTGAAGACACAGGGTATTTAGAGACTAAGTTAAAGTGTAGCTGGTAGTTCTCATTCTAATTGAATTGGTCTGCTGTGACTCTCTGTTTTGGTCTATTGCATCAGCCCTGTGTTGAAACTATTTTTTTTTTTTTCTCTCTTAAATCTCACATGTAATAGGTTGTTAGTTTGTTGAAAAATGTGCTTTTAAAGTGCTGGTATAGTGATTTTATTTTAATATTTTTATAAATTAACTCTCTCAACATCCATTTTTTTTTCTGTTCTAATTCACAGTTTTACATGGCTTAGAACACAGGTAGTTTCAGGAGTTTTCTGGCAAGCAAAATCTTCAGAGAGAATTGCATTTAGCTGCTGAGGGAAAGTTACACTTTAAACCTTGCTGATTTGATGGCTTTGTAATATAAGAAGAAAAAGAGCTTTACTCCAGTCTGTGCTCATTGTGCTTGTTTATAACAGTGCAGACACAAAAGACTATCTATGATTTTTAAAAATTATTTTAAAGCTTGGTAATAGTCGATTTAGATAAATAACCTGAACTTTCAATTCTGCTCTGTTAGATTATCACATTATCTAAACCAATATTAAAATGTATCAAGAAAGTTACATTTTACTGTGACCATGACCAAAACTTTCAACTACCTCTGTTATTACATTAATGTATGGTAAATATTCTCTGTATTCCCTGTGGCGGGTTTTACAGATACCTGGCTAAGCTTCAACACTACAGAATCACGGAATCATGGGATGAATGCAACTGGAAGGGACCTCAAGGGGTCACCTGGTCCAACCTCATTGTTGAAGCAAGGTCACCTAAGCATGGTTACCCAGGTCTGTGTCCAGGCAACTTCTGAATATCCCCAAGGACAGAGACTCTACAACATCTCTGGAAAACCTGTGCAAGAGTTGGGTTACCTTCACAGTGAAAAGGTGCTTCCTGATGTTCAGAGGGAGCCTCCTGTGTTTCAGTGTGTGCCCATTGCCTCTGGTCCTGTCATGGGGCACCACTGGAGAGAACCTCTGTCCTCTTTGCACTCTCCCTTTAGATATTCAGATTTATTAATAACTCTCTCTCTGAATGCTCTCTTCACCACACAAAACAACCCCAGACCTCTCAGACTTTCCCTGTATTAGATATACTCTATTCCCCTCCTCATTTTTGTGACATTGGTTGGGCTTTCTGCAGCATGTCCATGCTTAGGAGGCAACTACTGGATACAGATGTTTCCAGGGATGAGGTGCCTACCATGTCTTTGAAAACCCTGTGTTCCAATGTTTCACCATTGCAAAAGACTTCTTCCTTATACCAAATCTAAATAAAGCTTCTTTAGTTGAAAAAGTCAAGGAAGTTCACTATCAGCATTAAGCTGTTGGTTCTCTCCTGTTTGCTCGATCAGCATGAAGCTGTTTGCTCTGCCTGCTGGGTTTATCTGCATTCACTGAAAATCCTGGTGAGTGTGGCAGCACAATGATAGTGATATCCAAGTATTTGTACATATATCCCTTGGGGATGTAATGACAACTGGGTATTCCAGTGCAGGGCAACATCCTGAACATCCTTACAGTGACAACATACTTAGCTACTCTGATATTTTCAGAAAAATGTAATTATGTTTTTAGTCTGGTGCTACTTGAGGATTTCAAAGTGTCTTAATTGTATTAAGTTGCTTAATATTTTACAATTATCTTAATTTCAGATGGAGCTGAGTCTTTGGTTGTATATTTAGTTGCATTCTATCTATCATTCTGGTACCTATACCAGGTATGGTATATTTATCAAGTATGGTATATCTTGCAGGTATGAAGGTGCTGATCTAATGTATATCTACACAGAAATACACAAAAAATGTATCAAATTACATGTATCTGGAAGCCCTATTCTCACTGATTCCTTACAAATCAGGGTACAGGTGACCTCAAAGACCTTAATAAGTTTAAAAGAGTAATTTATGATGTAATGATTTACCTTGGATGTGAAAATATAGACTTTCAAGGAAATAATTTTGTTTCACAAGTGAATGGCACCTATTTCATCAGCTAAGAGATTAAGTCATTCTGAGACAGGAAATAAACACTGAGACCTTATCTGAAAATGCCTCAGGCAACTGATTCTCTTTCACTTAATAGGTAGGGACTGACTTTTCTGACAAATGTTAGACCAAAATGCAGCCCATTTGAAGGAAGGTAATTGGGGGTTTATCACGGCAGCACGCTAAGATGGAACAGGTTCTCCCCAAAGGAAATAGCAGGATGCTGGTCAATAATGGCTTTGCAATTTTTGCCTGTGTGCTGGGCAGTGCAGGTAAACACCTGCCTGGCATGCAGCCCTGGGACCTGCACCCTGCACCCCACAGGAGAGGGTACCTGGCCATGCAGAGGCCACCACAGCTCCTGGATTTCCTAACATCTCTGGACTCTTGTCTAGTCTACCCAGTGCTTGCAAGCAAATAAGAGTTTGGGGATTTAATGACACCTTTAATTTACTGATGTATTCCCACTTTTCATTCTAGTTCTGTTGTTGGCAGGATAGTCCTCTCGAGAGAATTAATATTCCTACTGTAAATCTGCTGTGTTATTCACGCAGGAAAAATATAATCTTGGTCTCCAATAAGAGAACATTTCCACCTAATAATAATAATAATAATAATAATATGAGGGGTTTTTTAACAGAAAAAAAAATTACTGGCCCAGGGCTGTGCTATCAAGGGGCAGCTGCTGGACTTCTATAGCCCTTTGAAGTTGTTGGGATACCTAAGCACAAGTGTCTGTGGAAGCCATAAACCAGTGTTCCTTTGCTAATACAAAGGAAGGCTGACAAACAGCCTTTATTTCTGTTTCCCTCCCTTTTTTACTCTCTTTGGGGTTGTTGTGGTTGGGTTTTCTGTTTTGTTTTGCTTGGGAAGTATTTTTTTGTGGGGCATTACTTCCTCTTTTTTTTTTTTCTTGATTTTTTTCCAGGCAATCTGGTGGAGCTATTCTTTCTCTTCAAGCAATTGACTGCTGATTCTTTTATAACATGACCAGACTGCAGTCTGAATTATTTTGAAGGCACAATCTTACCTGAATACCAAAAGAGACAGAAAGCTATCTTTAACTTTAATTTTAAATTTTTAAAAAAATATTTGCTCTTGTCCTTTATTTTATTTTTATAAAAGCTATTTTTACTGGATCTTCATTAAGTTGTGAAGTGGTTTATCTATTCTCATAAATTTTATCTTCCAGTTCACCAATAGTAAAGAAGAAGGAAAGGAAGGATCTTATGCTGTTTTCTGGCTGAAAAGACATTTATTTAAACAAAAAACTGACCTTGCAGGAAGGTTTTATGAACAATCATTAAGCAGTAATTTCCAAAGGATATATAATGCTGCTCAGTTCTGTGTTTCTAGCTTGGATTTCTTACTGCTCTCTTACTTGCCATTTGTTTTGCCACAACATTACTAGCTTCCATTAATAAGTAATCTTGAGGCAGTTATTTTTATTCCTTAATACGAAATTCACCCTTTTTTTTAGATCGG